>JAGXJF010001514.1:0-111950 GCA_019208055.1 Stipa capillata | reverse complement strand
CAGCAAAGAAATTTAAAATTGAATTTGTTATTCAGCTCAACCTAGCTCTAGTGTATGACAGTGGGCCCTGGGGTCAACTAGGGTCAACATGAATAGAGCCTATGACAGGCGGGTCCACTGATCATATTACTTTTCTTTTCCTTTATTCTTTTCTCTAATTTCTGACGAGCGGGTCCCAGCTGTCATACTCACAATAAACACTTGAGCTCATTTAACACACTGATCAATCATCAATGACAATGATTATCAACTAATTGATGCATTTGAGTATTTAATTAAACCACTAACTAATTTAACTATGCTACTAACCGAACTAACCACACTAAACTAACTCCTCTAACTAGCTAATTAACCTCACTAACTTACTAACTTAACTAATCTCCTAGCTAACTAACCAATCATCAACTAACCTGCTAACCTACTAACCTAGCTAACTAACCATTTAACCACTAACTAACCTAACAAACTGACCACATATGCCCTAACCGAATTAACAGCAGCATCAGTAACTACACCGGCTAACTAAACAACTAATCCAGCATTTAACACACTGTACTAACCAATAACTAATCTAACTAATATAACTAACACTGCTACTGGCAGAGAGAAGGTGGCTCCGGTTGCTGGCTCGGCCGGACCCGGGAGGAGGTGGGCGGTGGCGTGGCGGTAGCTCACCGACGATGCGGCGCGGTGAAGGGCTCGGGGAGCGGCGGCTTGGGCGCGTCGGCGGTGGGGCGAGCTCGGCGAAGACTCGGGCTCCGGGGTGAGGTGGAGGCGCGGCGAGGCTGGCCGGAGGCGAGGTAGCTCGGGCAGCGGCTCTTCGGTGACGGGGACGGCGAGCAGCTCCGGCGACGGGCTCGGAGGAGGCGGCGGTGAGGGCCGGGGAGCGTCCGGGGCGGGGCGGCGGAGCTGGACCGGAGCGGCCACGGGGTGGGGGCGGAGCTCCGAGGCGGTGAAGGGGGACCGGAGCGGCGGTGAGGTGGTGCGGAGATGGGGAGGAAGGCGGCGGCGCTTGAGGAGACCGATGGCGGGGAGGAGCAACCGAGGCAGCGCGGCGCGGGCTCCGGGGGCGCGGCGGTGGAGCTCGGAGGCGGGGTGAGCAGAGGGAGGAGAGGGAGGTGGGCGCGGAGCTGCGAGGGGGCCGAGGGGAGGGAGTTTTGAGGGAAGGCCGGCGGGGCAGCCGAGGGAGGCACGGGGGCAGGCGGCGCGTGCCACGCGGCGCGCGCCACGCGGCGCGGTGGCGTGCGCGCGAGAAGAGAGAGGAGAGCAGGGGGGTGAGAAGGGAGAAGAGCAGGGGCGGTCGGGCAGGCTGGGTGCGGGCCAGGAGAGAGGAGCGGGCTGGGGGAAGGCCCAGGCGGGGGAAGAGGGAATGGGCCGGGAGAAGGGGCCCATCCGGGGGGGGGAATAGAATTAAGTTAGGTTTTAGCTTTTATTTTTATTTTTGTTTCTTCCTCCTTTCTTTTGAATTTCAAACCTGCTCCAAATCAAAATAATTTGCAAATCTGTTTGACAATTCAATTGGTTTTTGAACTTTGAACCCTTGCTCAACTTCAACTCTAATTCCTTGTCTCCTTTTACATTTGTTTTACACATTTAAACATTTTTGAAGCTTCTCTTTAGGTTTCAAAATTTAGTTCAAATCTTGATTCGATTAATGCAATGACATGTCATGCCATGATGCACAACCAAAAGAGAATAAAAATGGGGATGTTACAGACCTACCCCCCTTACGAGAATCTCGACCCCGAGATTCGGATCAGACGGAAAAGAGGGAGGGGTACGCTGATCGAAGAAGATCTTCACGTTCCCAAGTAGCTTCGGCTTCAGAATGGTTGGACCATTGGATTTTTAAGAACTTCACGTTGCGTCTTCGAGTTGTCTTCTCCATTTCGTCGAGAATTCGAACAGGATACTCTTGATAAGAAAGATCTTCTTGAAGATCCAAGGTATCGACAGCTGACTCCGGAATCGGATCTTTAAAGCATTTTCGGAGTTGGGAAACATGGAAGACATTATGGATATTGGACATTGACGGAGGTAGTTCCAACTGGTATGCGACTTCACCTCGTTTGGAAAGAATGCGAAAGGGACCAATGTAACGAGGTGCCAACTTTCCTTTGATGCCAAATCGGCGAACACCCTTGAAAGGAGTGACCCGAAGGTAGACTTTATCGTTTGGCTCAAAGTGGATCTCACGACGATGGAGGTCGGAGTAGCTCTTCTGACGAGATTGAGCAGTTTTCAACCGCTCTCGAATCACTCGAACTTGATCTTCTGCTTCCTTAATCAAGTCCGGTCCAAGAATTTGCCTTTCTCCGGTTTCAAACCAATTGAGGGGAGTTCGGCACTTGCGTCCATAAAGGACTTCGAAAGGAGCCATGCCTAGACTGGATTGGAAGCTGTTGTTGTAGGAGAACTCTGCAAATGGAAGACACTTTTCCCATTTTGCTCCAAAAGATATAACACAAGATCTAAGCATGTCTTCGAGGATTTGGTTAACTCTTTCGGTTTGTCCACCGGTTTGAGGATGATAAGCTGTACTGAACGAGAGATGAGTTCCCATAGCAGCTTGGAGACTTTCCCAAAATCTGGAGGTGAACAAACTACCACGGTCAGAGATTATCCGCTTAGGGATCCCGTGGAGAGATACAATACGAGAGATATAGAGATCAGCCAATTGGCTAGCTGAGATTTTCTCTCGGACAGGAAGAAAATGTGCTACTTTGGACAGGCGATCAATGACTACCCAAATGGCATCATTTCCCTTCTGAGTTCTTGGAAGACCGGTGATAAAATCCATACCGACTTCATCCCATTTCCACTCAGGGATAGGCAGAGGTTGGAGAGTGCCTGCGGGTTTTTGGTGTTCCGCCTTAACACGACAACACACATCACATTCAGAGATGAATTGAGCGATTTCCCTTTTCATTCGGGTCCACCAGAACCTTTGCTTTAGATCTCGGTACATTTTTGTACCACCCGGATGAATAGACAAAGGAGAATCATGGGCTTCTCGGAGGATAGCATCTCGAAGATCTTTATTCTTCGGCACAACAAGACGATTGCCAAATCGAACAATGCCCTGATCATCGATTGAAAAACATTTAGCAACTCCGCTAGCAATGTTTTCCTTGATCTTGCAGACGCCTTTGTCTTGCTTTTGAGCGGATTTGATTTGGTCTTCCAAGGAGGATTGGATTTCAAGGTTATGGAGGGAACCCAAGGGAACGACTTCGAGGTTAAGCCGGGCGAATTCCTCATGGAGGAGCGGCTGATGCTCTTGGATCATTAGATTATTGCAGTAGGTTTTTCGGCTAAGTGCATCTGCTACAACATTAGCCGTACCGGGTTAGTAGTCGAGACCTATGTCATAATCCTTGATCAATTCCAGCCATCTTCGTTGACGAAGGTTCAGATCGGGCTGGGTGAACAGATATTTCAGGCTCTGGTGATCGGAGTACAACTCACAGCGATTACCAATAAGGTAGTGCCGCCAAATCTTCAAGGCATGGACCACCGCAGCGAGTTCTAGGTCGTGGGTTGGGTAATTGAGCTCATGTGGCCTTAACTGACGAGAAGCGTAAGCTACCACATGGCCTTCTTGCATCAATACACAACCGAGACCTAGACGGGAAGCATCACAGAAGATGTCGAAGTTTTTGTGGATATCTGGAAGAACAAGAACAGGAGCGGAAGTTGATCTGCACTTCAGCTCTTGGAAACTTTCTTCACATCTTTCGGACCATACAAACTTCTTTTCTTTCTTAAGGAGTTCGGTCAACGGCTTGGCAAGCTTGGAAAAGTCCTTGATGAAACGGCGATAATAACCGGCTAGACCAAGAAAACTCCGTACTTGAGTAACCGATTTGGGTTGCTCCCAATTGAGAACGTCCTTGACTTTACTAGGATCCACGGCGACACCTTTCACCGAAAGCACGTGGCCTAGAAAAGCAACTTCTTCGAGCCAAAATTCACACTTGGAGAATTTAGCATAGAGCCGATGTTCACGAAGTCTTGCGAGAACAAGCTTCAAGTGCTCAGCATGATCTTCTTCTGACTTAGAATAGACCAGAATATCATCGATGAAGATGATCACAAAGCGGTCCAAATAGTCCATGAAGACAGAATTCATCAATCTCATGAAGGTAGCAGGAGCATTCGTTAACCCAAAAGACATCACGGTGAATTCATACAACCCATAACGAGTTGTAAACGCCGTTTTTGGAATATCTTCGGAACGGATTTTGATTTGATGGTAGCCCAACCTCAAATCGATTTTGGAAAAGACGGTGGCTCCGGTTAATTGATCAAAAAGATCATCAATACGAGGGAGAGGATATTTGTTTTTGATCGTCACCTCGTTAAGAGGTCGATAGTCAACACACATCCAGAGGCTTTTATCCTTCTTCTCCCCGAAAAGAGCAGAGCATCCCCAAGGAGAGGAGCTAGGTCGAATGAAACCTTTTTCTTCTAACTCCTGAAGTTGTTTCTTCAATTCAACCAACTCGTTTGGAGGCATCCGATAAGGGCGGCGATAGATTGGAGCAGTTCCAGGAGCCAACTCGATAACAAATTCAATATCGCGATCAGGTGGCAGACCTGGTAGCTCATCAGGAAAGACATCTGGGAAATCACAGACCACCGGAACTTCTGGAAGATCAGGAATAGATTTGCCTTCAATAGCACAAAGGTGAGGCCCGGCAAGTCTTAGGTTACAAAGGACAGATTGACCAGATGGATGGAAAAGAGTTACAGTATTGGTCGCACAATCAATTAGGGCTTGATGCGCAACTAACCAGTTCATTCCAAGGATGACATCTATGTCGGTGGAGGCCAAGGAAATTAAGGTGGCAAGGAATTCAAGATTGCCCACCTTGATACAAACTCCACGATGCTCTCGGGATGCTCTCATAACCGATCCCGGTGCAAGGATAGATAACGGACTTTGCATAACATCGAAAGGAATGCCATGCTTTTCCGCAAAACACTTAGCTATAAAAGAATGGGAAGCTCCCGAATCAAAAAGGACAGATGCTGGGACAGAATTGACAAGAAGCGTACCCAAGATGACGTCGGGTGCTTCTTGGGCTTCTTCGGCAACCACGTGATTCACGCGACCGCGACCGGCTGGTTGAGGCCTCTGGTTTGTCTTCTGAAACTGAACATTGCCTCGAGCTTGCCCTTGCCCCGGATTGGGACGGGGTGCAGGATTCTGAATCCGAGGACATTCACGAGCATAGTGGCCGGGTTGACCACAAACAAAGTAAACTCCGGGAGGCGGCCTTGGAGCAGGATTAGATGACTGTCCTCCAACTGGTCTTGCCTGGAAACCCTGCTGGGGAGGACGAGGAACGAATCCAGCTGGTCTTGCAGAAGGCGTAGCGCGGTTAAATGCATTGGTTGGAATCCAAATTCTTCTCTTCTGGAAGTTGGAATGCGATGGCTTAGCAACATCACGGGCATGCTTGCGAGATTCTTCAAGCGATTTCCGACCCTGCTCCATCTTGATAGCTTTGTTCATCAAAGCCTGGAAGTCCGGGAAATCGAAGGGAAGCAGCTCATAGCGGATCTCAGGATTCAGACCTTGGCGGAACTTCTCCTGCTTATCCACATCGGTGGCGACGTCATTGGGAGCATAACGAGCCAAATGATTAAACTGGTGGAGATACTCAGTTATACTATTCCGCCCTTGCTTGAGATTACGAAACTCTTCCTTCTTGACTTCCATTGTTCCATCTGGGATATGGGCTCCGCGAAAGGCAGCACGGAACTCAGACCAGGTAATCTCATGGTCCTTCTCTTGCATGGAGCGGAAATTCTCCCACTAGGCAGCTGCAGCACCTTCAAACTGGAAGGCCGCGAAGTTCACTTTATCTGCCGCAGCAACACGCGCAGTCTCCAACTTGCGCTCGATGGTACGAAACCAATCGTCGGCATCCAAGGGATCTTCAGAGCGACTATACACAGGAGGCTGAGTTCGAAGGAAATCTGAGATTCCAACGCGATCATCCGTCTGGCGGTTGGTGTTCCGAACAAGGTGCTCCAATAGCCGAGTCTGCTCCATCCTGTTGCGCTCAATTTGCATTAAGACTTCCGCCATAGAAGGCTGTGGAGGAGGAACATTATCATTGTGGCCAGCACCATGATCTGCTGAGTGCTGATTGCCAGCCATCCTGCAGTAAGGAAGGGAGGTTACTTCCAAACTCAGGATCGAATCAAAAGGGAGGCTTACGGTGGAATGTACTAAGGAAACTAAACAGTGTGGAGCAGGATAAATGCTAAATATGTCACATATGGTAGTACAAAAGCCACGAAGCTAAAATACATTCCATAGCAACACAGATAGACATCTGGTACGTAATATACATGACCGTAATATGATAAGCTCAAGGCTAGAACAGATACACGATCATGATACCATACCACACTCACACTTTAAGGTTTAGTTCCAATACATGATTCATCTACAACCTTGGACGGTTACAGACTTAGGAAGGGGAACCATACACTGCTCTAGGGGATTAAGCTATTACATGGATATAGTTTCAGCTCAGGGTACAAAAAGGGGCCAAAAGAGCTGACTACAACCATGGGTCGTACACACAAGCATGGAGATCACGGAGAGTAGTCGGGCGAGTCGTAGTCCAGAAAGTAGTACATCGCTGCTTCAGGCGGAATCGGCTTCGGTTCTTGGAAATTGCGAGGCACCTCACCAGGAAGTGGCTCAAGCCGATGATGAGAAATTCCAGGTATCTCCATAGCTACACGATGACGAGAAGTATAGCGAGGTCCTGTAACGGGAGCAAAGATGCATGGAGATGGCCTATTGGCAGCATAAGGCCCAGTAAATTCTCCACGAGCTGACATCAAATCCCTCGGAGCTTGGTTGGTGCCCAGGTGCTCGTTGATGAACTCAAGGGCGTGGCACAGACGATGAAGGTAGCAATCACGATCGTAGGCGGCCGCTCGATAAAGACGGTGTGTAATATTGAGCATTGGGGGCCATTTCGACGACCGTGGGATCAGGGTACATTATAAAATCTTGCCAAGATATTGGTGCATCGGGATTTTCTTGCCCCACATGATAACGAAAAGGGGAATCCATAAGCTGCGCTGCATAGTGGTAACGAAGAAAAATTTATGGCATTAAGAGCAACTGTTTGAACAGCTCCTTCGTAAGAACCATCACGACCCTCAAAGACGATAGGATGTCCTGGTAGCATAGAAGGCAACTGCAGCGGTGCTGAAGGGTGTGGTCGGATGAAGACAGAAGCAACATAATCACTTAATCCAAATTGACGGTTGCGGCTATAGATAGCATACTCGGGCAGCCACTCGTATCTCAACCTTGCCAAAATCCGAACCAAGAGCGGAGGAGCACCACCAACTGACACACAGTGGGAAGTGCCCACCAGAGTGATATAGAATTCTGACATCTGGATAGGTGAAAACAAGGATTAGAATTCACGATTACGGAAATAAGATAAGAGGGAAGGTAGGAATACCCCAAACGCGTGAATCCTAACTTTTGAAAGGAGGAAAGATTAGTCAATCCATTTTGTAACCAAATGAAGAGGTAAGGGTAAGACTAAGATCGAGAGGATAAGGAGAAATAGAATCTCTACTTATAATTTTCGCAACTCCTTTTTAAGTTTAAAATAGTTTTCACAATTCTAGACTCAACATCGACCAAGGTCAAGGGTCATCCTACGGACAGTCCTGGCTCTGATACCAAGTCTTGTCGGACCCCAGATTCCATAACGGAGAGCTTTAGGAATAATCACCCGCTAAGTCGGAGCTTCAACCCCGACCTCAACTCACGGGGGTCAAATCCGAGAGGAGTAGAGTGATATGGCTTCGAATAGCCCGAGACGTCAACCCCAAAGCTTGCTCTGGCAATTTAATGCACTGAGTAGTAGGGTGATATGGTCTCCTCACTCTTTCCCACTGAGCCGGAGCATCAACCCCGACCTCGTCCCGGCAAATAAATGCACGACTGGAGTAGGGTGATATAGCTCCCAACATCTCAGTGGAGAGTCGCTTCACAGGGGTGACTAAACTTAATAGCTCTGCGATATAAAACCTGAAATCCTCCCTGCATCATGCACTTCAAACATACACGCATTGTACACGACACAGGGGGAGGAAACAAGCCAGTACCATCACAGAGACTCTACGACCGAAACTGCAATAATACTAGCTGTTCTGGAAACTTAACAACGTATATATACAAGCAAAAGATGCCTTACACAGCGGAAGTTTAAGTTTGGCTGAGAAGCCTAAAGGTAGGGCCAAAAGTGGCGGCAGAACTAACCAAGCTGCCGAACCCAGGGCAGGACCACTGCCCGGGATCACCAGCGACTAGTCGATGTCGGCGTCTACCTCAATGTAGAAACCCTCCGCTGCGGGAGTGGGTTCCTCTGCACAAAAATATTATCAACGAATGCAAGGTGAGTACAAAATGTACTCCGCAAGACTTACAGGGGAAAATAATAATAGATGCATCAGGTATCAAAAAGGGGCTATCTGTGGACTATTTTTGTAGAAAGCTAATTTATTCTTTCACAATACCTGTAAATAGATTGAAATCCGTCTACTGGAATAACTTTGCAAGAAGAGGAGCCGAAACTTCATAATGAACTCTAAGCAGACCATCGAACACGCCAAACCATCGATTCTTCCTCGACCACCGGGGAGGATGCAATCGCTAAACCCACATCCTTAAGTTGGCAAGTTTTAGATTAGGGTTATACTTGTCTAATTCGATGCGGATTCTTACCAAGCTGTCCATAACCGCGGACACGGCTATTCGAATAGCTTAAACCCTGCAGGGGTGTACATCTTTACCTACGCGTATCAACCGACTCTTAGTGCTACCGAGTACACACTTTCACGAGGTGTGCTAGCAGAGGGTGGTTGAACACGACCTTTACAACGTTTTCGACCTAGGTATGAGCCGCCCTAATGGGCTAATCCGCGAACGACAGTTCGGCCGATACTTCGGCGCGGTCCCACTAGTTGTGGCAGGTGATACATCCCCGGTCCCAGACCGTGTGTAACCCTCACTCCTATATTGTTGCATCACACCACCTCCTTGTTTTTCCACGCACCCAAGTCCCGAAAACGGCAAACTATGCGGCTCATATCCTAAGCCTAGACAGATTATTCGGTCGTGGGTGGCCCATTATACCACCCGCGTAGAAGTACGCAAATCTTGGTTCGAAAGGACACCGGGAACCGGTCCTTGTGGGATGAACGAGACAACCCACCATGCTCCGAGCATGGCCTCTCGCCTATGCCCGATTTGGAAATTAGTCAGGATTATTAAACCTTCCCGGTGAACACCCACCTAACCGCTAACCCATCCAGAGTATTGCGTTTTGTCTGCCATCCCAGGAATTACGACTTTTACGCAACTAAGCATGTCTAAGCACAAGTAGCTACGTAAATAACTCAACAATAGCAAGCAATCTATTCTAAATAGGTTGGGAGGGTCGGTGGTGTTGATTGAGCGACAAAGTAAGCTTTCATGCACGGAGTAGGGCTAACTTAGCGTAAAATATCAGTTGAGCGCATGCGATACGGATTTAAAAACAAATAATAGAGTTGCAAATAATGGGATATCCGCAATATGGTCAAAGGGGCTGCTTGCCTTGCTGTTCAATGACTAGGTCCTGCTCCTGCTCGTAGCTATATTCGTCGCGATCCTCCGGTCCTATCGGAAGAACGAAAACACAGAAACAAGCGCAGTGTGAACACCACGATGATGAACCTCAGCATGAGATGCAATGTATGCCATGAGCTAGAGGATTCGAAATGCAAACTAACGCAACTGGAATCAAGTTAATCGGAGTCCGGACGCTCGAATTATCGCGATCCGAATTTCTCCGGGGTTCGGGGAAAAACCCTAATTTAAGTTCTGCGACATGCTCATCTTTTCTAGCATGCAAACATGGATGAATATGATGCAATTGAGTAGCTTTCATTTTTCTGAACATTTTGATATACCCTTTGCATGTTTCTGAGTTCGGATGAATTTCCTATGAATTTAACAAGATTTAAACTAATTAAAAACCCTTTGTTGTATTTTTCTCAGCAAAGAAATTTAAAATTGAATTTGTTATTCAGCTCAACCTAGCTCTAGTGTATGACAGTGGGCCCTGGGGTCAACTAGGGTCAACATGAATAGAGCCTATGACAGGCGGGTCCACTGATCATATTACTTTTCTTTTCCTTTATTCTTTTCTCTAATTTCTGACGAGCGGGTCCCAGCTGTCATACTCACAATAAACACTTGAGCTCATTTAACACACTGATCAATCATCAATGACAATGATTATCAACTAATTGATGCATTTGAGTATTTAATTAAACCACTAACTAATTTAACTATGCTACTAACCGAACTAACCACACTAAACTAACTCCTCTAACTAGCTAATTAACCTCACTAACTTACTAACTTAACTAATCTCCTAGCTAACTAACCAATCATCAACTAACCTGCTAACCTACTAACCTAGCTAACTAACCATTTAACCACTAACTAACCTAACAAACTGACCACATATGCCCTAACCGAATTAACAGCAGCATCAGTAACTACACCGGCTAACTAAACAACTAATCCAGCATTTAACACACTGTACTAACCAATAACTAATCTAACTAATATAACTAACACTGCTACTGGCAGAGAGAAGGTGGCTCCGGTTGCTGGCTCGGCCGGACCCGGGAGGAGGTGGGCGGTGGCGTGGCGGTAGCTCACCGACGATGCGGCGCGGTGAAGGGCTCGGGGAGCGGCGGCTTGGGCGCGTCGGCGGTGGGGCGAGCTCGGCGAAGACTCGGGCTCCGGGGTGAGGTGGAGGCGCGGCGAGGCTGGCCGGAGGCGAGGTAGCTCGGGCAGCGGCTCTTCGGTGACGGGGACGGCGAGCAGCTCCGGCGACGGGCTCGGAGGAGGCGGCGGTGAGGGCCGGGGAGCGTCCGGGGCGGGGCGGCGGAGCTGGACCGGAGCGGCCACGGGGTGGGGGCGGAGCTCCGAGGCGGTAAAGGGGGACCGGAGCGGCGGTGAGGTGGTGCGGAGATGGGGAGGAAGGCGGCGGCGCTTGAGGAGACCGATGGCGGGGAGGAGCAACCGAGGCAGCGCGGCGCGGGCTCCGGGGGCGCGGCGGTGGAGCTCGGAGGCGGGGTGAGCAGAGGGAGGAGAGGGAGGTGGGCACGGAGCGGCGAGGGGGGCCGAGGGGAGGGAGTTTTGAGGGAAGGCCGGCGGGGCAGCCGAGGGAGGCACGGGGGCAGGCGGCGCGCGCCACGCGGCGCGGTGGCGTGCGCGCGAGAAGAGAGAGGAGAGCAGGGGGGTGAGAAGGGAGAAGAGCAGGGGCGGTCGGGCAGGCTGGGTGCGGGCCAGGAGAGAGGAGCGGGCCGGGGGAAGGCCCAGGCGGGGGAAGAGGGAATGGGCCGGGAGAAGGGGCCCATCCGGGGGGGGAATAGAATTAGGTTAGGTTTTAGCTTTTCTTTTTATTTTTGTTTCTTCCTCCTTTCTTTTGAATTTCAAACCTGCTCCAAATCAAAATAATTTGCAAATCTGTTTGACAATTCAATTGGTTTTTGAACTTTGAACCCTTGCTCAACTTCAACTCTAATTCCTTGTCTCCTTTTACATTTGTTTTACACATTTAAACATTTTTGAAGCTTCTCTTTAGGTTTCAAAATTTAGTTCAAATCTTGATTCGATTAATGCAATGACATGTCATGCCATGATGCACAACCAAAAGAGAATAAAAATGGGGATGTTACAAAGATGGAGTTATCAACATACATAGTTTACCTCTTATCCGAGGAAGGTCATACCACACACAAGGGTCGACTCGAAGGTCGATTACAAGTTTTCAACTTCAAAAACAGCAAACAAACAAAATAGAAAAGCTGAGATGGCAGCCCATGCCATCTCCATCTGATGATACAAACCCACCACACATCGACCGTAAAGGAAACCCACTAGAGCTAAACATCGGCTTCGACATTTTCCACGTTGTAGTACTCACCAATACTAGGATCTCCTGCAACAAGTTCGGAATTGAATTCCGTAAGTACTTTCGTACTTGCAAGCCAAATTCATATACTCATCCCATGTAAATTTCAGCAAAGCTATTAACCAGGAATCAATTACTAACATGTACATTTCCATGACAAGATAAACAACAACATGGACAACATTGATAAAATGATATCAACGAATATCACATGAACAAGTTTATCTTCAGATCTGAATATGAATCAATTCAACCAAGAATTTCGTATCCAATAACCACATCAAGTCAATCAAGACCATTTATTCGCGGTTGCTCCAACCGAGGCTCAACTGAAAGTGTAGTCAGGCAAGGGAACCAGAACTTGCCCGACGCGAGGGATGAATTGAGAATGCATAAGTTCAGGGTTGGCCGACCTTGACTTCCCACCAATCTCAATTCAAACCCCGCCGTGAGTGACAGGTAAAGTCCTACGATACCGGTATCGATCAGGTTAACCACCTGTCGATCCATCTGTAGGTGTCGATACCCCGGCCCTCACAACTCACCATTAGGGGTTTCATATCCTCGCTGATCTTGCAACACATTCGAACCTAGCAATACTAGTGATTCGCCATCACTATCACATTGCAATTATTTCCACAATCCAAGCTAGCAATTAACCATAACCAATAGCAAAGCATGAAATAAACTTAGGGAATCTTAGCGAGTATTTTTGTGAACTTGCCTTGCTGGGATTGATCTAGATCACAATAATAATTGGCTTCGTTATACTCCTCGTTGCTTGATTCTACCGAATTGAAACCTGAAATACCGAAACAAAGCAATAAAGAACTTTAGTCAAAACCAGCAAGTATAAAGGTTCCAAAAATGCATGAGGTGCACTCTAACATGTAGAGGATGCCTATATGAAACTAACGCAATTGGTTTTGTCAAAAATGGAGAATTAGGGTTCAAGTTATGGATTTTCGAAGGTATGTATATCGATATCTGGGTTTTATTAACTTATGCATGGTTTTAATACATAGGGAGGGATTATGACACATGTAAGTACCTGAGTATTTGGTATGTGACCTACTTAACCTCTGGTATCATTTATACCATTTTTGGACTTATGAATTCTTTGATATGAAACATGTGGCAAATTTTGAGTATAATGGGTATTCCGGGTATTTCCAATATTTTACAGCAATGTAACATAATTAAAAGGCATACCATGATGTCCTACAGATTAAAAGAAAACTAACAAAAAACAATCATGCAATTTGGAGTTCATATGAATTTACTATGGATTTTTGAAATTTTATTCAATTCTGCCCTTTTCTGCAAATTCCAAATTCGAATTGCTTCAAAACTCTTGTTACTCCTGGTGCAGCTAACCCCAGGGGCCAACAGAGGGGACCTACTGGTCCAGCCCCCCTTTTCGATTTTCTTCCTCTATTCTTTCCCTTTCAGTCTATTACAAGTGGGTCCCGAATGTAAGATCACCGTCCCCTTTTCTTCCCTCCTCTCAACCCTACGGCTCCTGTGAGTAGAGCAGCGGCGAGCGACAGTGGGGACGTGACACAGCAGTGCAGAAGGGGAGGGGGAGAAGTACGGGCACTAGGAGGTATAGGAGCTCACCAGGGTTCCCTTTTTGTGGTCGCCGAGAGCAAAGCGAAACGAAGCAAGGGTGGCGGCAGCAATGGCGGGCGGCGGAGCTCGGCCTTCGGTGGCGAGGAGAATCAGCACACTCGGGCGAGAACTAATAGTTCAGAAAGAATTAGGAGAGCTCCAAGAGACTTAATTGATGATCTATCGGTGCTAGGGCTTACCGCGATAGGAGAATTTTGGAGAGTGGAGAGATTGCCGGCGTCGGAGAAGAGCTCGAGGTGGGGAGAATCGACTGCACAAAAATCCAATTAACCATATGGGGAGTGTGGCGTACCCGGTTTTGAGGCCGGATAAACCCCTGTGTTTACTGTATCGGTCCCTGGATCAGTAGCCGATACACACAAGCACTTGATAGCATAAACATGCAATATATCGTTCATTACACACTTAGCAATAATTGGTCTTTACTTAGTACAAGCCAGGCCTATTGGCTGAATTTAAAACAACAGCAGAAATAAACACGCGGTAGGTAGCCCATCAATATGCCGAACCACAGGCAACTGACTGGGGGAGAAACCCTACGCCTCGAAATCACTGTCGCTTTCTCCGGACTGGTACTCCTCCTCCTCGTCTGGCCACATAACAAGCCAGGTGAGTACATTGAATGTACTCGCAAGCCTCCGCCAGGGAGTTTATCACAGATGTATGCATGTGAGGGTATATCAAGAATCGGGCTCTAGCCTATGTCTCATGTTGTGCGGAAAAGTAAGTTTGCATGAAATAAGTAATTAGACATTAAAAGCAGTTTTCATAAATTGTCTCGGTATTGTGAGACAAGAATTTGTTCCATCTGTCTTCCCTGCAACAACGGGGATCATATCTGTGCTTTCCTACTCACCGGAAAGCCTGGTGAAATCATATCTGTGCTTTTCTACTCACCGGAAAGCCTGGTGAAATCATATCTGTGCTTTCCTACTCACCGGAAAGCCTGGTGATCACCCGCTGCGGCGGGGAGTCTCAGCTCACCCGATACGACGGGGATACTAGGGTTTGCCCGAGTCCACGGGGAAATCCCTTCCTCACTCTTCCTGACTCAACGGGAACTTGCATGTCATCCTGCGAACACGGCAGATCGCGTCCTTAAACCCATAACCCATTTTGACTTTGAAAGTCAGTCTACTTTAGTGTGGCCTAACCAAGTTCGTCCTTGACCGTGGACACGGCTATTCGAATAGTTTTTAACCCTCTGCAGAGGTGGTACGGCTTTACCCACACGATGCAGGTCACCCTGGGCATACTGTGCACCGCATACTACCAGAGCTAGTACAACAGACTCTTCGCCGGTGTGAACCCAGCCATGAACCCGCCAGAAGGACATATCCCAAACCTAACTTGAATCAGTATCATCGCTTGCAAGGAGGTTGGTGTTCCAACTTTGTGGCGAACAAGCCATCGCTTTCCCGCGGAAATTTTTCTCTATAGAGGATACAACCTCATCTGCACACTACACACTGCCTACGGGTTCATGCTAGTTCAGGCCGGGTACTAGATCAAGTCCTTCCCATAAAGGACATGTGGACGTACGGTAAGACTTGACCAAACGGCACTTAAGATCGGTCCTTAGGTGATTTGAGAGGGACTCCACACCACTCCCGTAAACGGGCAGCGAGAACCACGCCGGGCTTTACCTCACTCTTTAAACAAACTCCCTTCTTTCACCCTTCATTACCGACCCGGATCAAAATCTTCTCCATTCTCATTTTTGGTTTCACAAAACCATTTACGGTAAAACATACCAACCCATGGCTATGCTACCTTCATACACCTCTGGACACGACGGTCCGTTTCCAAGTTTTCACCACATGAAAGGTGGGGTGTTCTCCCTTTTTATTTTTAAAACCCTAATTTCACTACGGCAGGTCTAAGCATGTATATATGTATATACTCTACCCTAAGTTTTTCCGATAACATTTTCGGAATACGTAGTCCTTAGGACTACAAGGAGTTCAGGGTCGGACTAGGGTTTTCTAAGCATCGGCGTAACTACGCTACATAAAATAACGGGTATAAAACATAGCATGCATGTTTCGTAAAACAAAATATATTTCTTAAACTTGGGATTCAACATGATCAAGGGTGGAGAGCTTGCCTGGTAGTTCCTAGCTTCGATCTGGACGCGGCGGGGATGCTTCGAGTTCCTCCTGACGAATGTACCTCACACCGTCAACTACACGTTTCAAAATAACACCAATAAGAATCCAAACGCGATAAAGAACCAAAGATGGCAACTTCATGCAGCAAATATGGCATGATTTGCAAACATGATTGAAAAGAAAGAAAGGGAAGGAGAGTTGTTGTTTCTATATTTCATGCGGGGATTTAATGAATTAGGGTTTCGTGCTTAGAACGGCTTTTGCTCGGAAACCCTAGGCTTTATATGGTGGATGAGGTGTCCTGGGACTTAGTGGTTGAAAGATGCGGGAGAAGTATTTGGATGAGGTTTAATTTGGTTGGATGCTATAGAGAAAACAAATAGGTATGTATATGCATGAGATTGATATTAGGGTTTCTAGGGTTTATTATGCCCGCTTCGACTTTTGAACTATGCAACAAGTGTATATGTGTGTGACCTTAGGCTAAGCTCAGAAGATTAAAGTTTCATCATGTTAGAAATTTCTAGAATGGGTCAAAAGTTTAAAAGAATTTCAAAAAGGTTTGGATTTAAAGTGGTTATTTGAATTTACTCCCTGTACAGCAAGAAATATTTGAGCTTTTGAAATTTTGTTTGAACCAAAAGTTTAGAAATATTTTTAGGGTCCAAAGTTGTTTTTGGAGTTTGCTCAGAACCGGTCGGTTTGGGGCCGAATCGGCCGAACCAACACCAACCTTTCCCTGGAAAGGAAAACCGACCGATTCTCCCTTTCCAGGCGATGACGTCGAAGGCGCCAGCAGAAGGGACGCCTCCACCGTTTCCGACAGAGCAGCCTGGTCGGGGCTCGGGCCTGCCTGCCAGTGGCAAGGGGGCTTACCCTTTCGGGAAACAGCTCCCGAGCCCAACCCGTTTGGTCGGGAGCTACTCGGCAGCTCGGGTCCGAGCAGGGCGGCGGCGGAGCTTGGTCGAGGGGGGGCTTCCAGCGGCGGTTCTTGGTCGGAGCTGGGGAATCGGAGGCCGGTGAAGAGCAGGGTAAGGATGCGAAGGGAGTCAGTGGCTTGGGACTTCGGATTGGCTCAAATGGGTTCAAGGCAGGGACAACTAGTGCTAGGGCACCGGATGCGGAGGAGGAGGAGGTCGGGGATGGATTCGTGCTCAGCTGTGGCCGAAGGAGGGAGGAGGGACTTGGAGTAGCGGCTGGGAAGCTCGGGCATGGCCCCTTTTATAGGCGCTGCTGCTCACATGAGGTGGCGGGGCCGAGGCCACTGTGCTGGAGTGCCTTCGCGCGAGGGGCACGGCGAGGTCGACGGGACCGAAGCATGGACGGCCGGGGAGTAGAAGGACAACGGTGGCATGCTCGTCGGCAGGAGCGGAGGAGGCTGGCGTGCGGATGCCTCTGTCGGATGGCACTGCCGTGTGCGGTGCGCGTCCAGCGCAGAGCCAGGGCGCGTCCCCGAGCGGCAGGCGTGTGCAAGGGTAAGCTCTAGCGTGTTGGGAAGGTGGCCGGGTAAGGCAGTGGTATTGAAGTGACCGGAGGAAGAATAGGCAGGAGCTGGCTTGAGGAAAACCGTGTGGAATAGGGTTAGCCAATGCCTTGCCAATATCGGCATCGGTGGCATTGGAGTTGAAATCTCTGAGGAGAGCTGACCTACTGTGGAAGGAGTTGATGGGGCAGGTGCCTGAGGGTAGCATGAGCCCTGGTAAGAAGTTTGGGTAAAAGGGAGAAGAGATACACTTGATTTCATGGAGAGAAGGAAAAATGCACCAGGTGTTCGATAGGGTTTTCTGGCAAAGCTTGTACTGGACATAGGCATGATTTTGAATATTTGAGTTATTTGTACTAAGAGAAGTATTGTGGAATTTTATAGGATTTTTCTGAGCAGTGATTGGAGGGGTTGTAGTTAAAGGTGAAGATTTGACCTAACTTCAAATTTGGATGTAATCCAAGATTTTTGAACTGGACTTGCAATTGTTATTTCACACTTAGTTGTCAAATAGGTTTAAGGAATTTATGAAAATTTTCCAGAATTTTTAGGCGAAGGAAAATGCATATGATATGGGTTTTAGGGTTTCTACCCGATAAATGAATTATTAGGAATTAGGACGACAAGTTAGATTTTAGGGTTTCGGGCGACGGTACGGAAGAGGCAGGGTATGGGGGAGGTTAGGGTTCATATTTGGAGGGTCGAGAGCAGAGATGGGCGAGTTGCCACTTAGGGTTAGGGTTCGGACAGCTCGTGCATATACGGTGCGTGTGTCCGAATTAGGGTTTAGGTTTTATGCGCATGCGATGATGGGGTCGCAACTCGGGTTGGTTGCGTGACGGTGCAACTTGACTCGAGTGCTCCCACGAGATGACATGCTCCGAGAAAACTGAAATCCCAATGAACATGCAATATGATTAAGACATATACGCATATACGCGTCTTAAGGTTAGGTTTTTCGGAAAATTCGAGTTGCGGAAAAACAGGGTGTGACAGGGATGTGCTCGGGAGTTTGACGATTTGATTTGGCAAGAAAAAGGGAAGGAAGGGAGGTTACCAGAGATGGGAGCGTGGTCAGGTGCCGAGCTTTGGCCGCCGGACTCAAGGAAGGAGACACACCCGAGGAGCTCCACGGTGACCCTGCGCACGGAGAGGAAGGAAATGAGCCTTCCAGGAGTCAGGCAAACTCGTGCGCGTGTTAGAAAGGTAAGGCGATCTCGCTGAACACGAGAACGAATCCGATGCCGAGGGCAGCGCGTCGCCGGAGCTCCCGATGTCGTGCGTCTTCCGGTGAGAAGAGAGCACGGTGAGTACCGCGGAGTAAGCGAGGAGGCGAGGTGGGATGCGAGGGCACCGTTGGCAAAGCAACCGAGAGGAAAACGGCCTTGGGGGGGAGGAACAATGCCGAGGAGATCGCCGGGGGGGTGTCCTACGGAGGAGCTCGGGAGGAGAGTGCGTTCGTCAGGGAAGGGTCGCCGCGTGGCGGGGAATACCTGCCCGTGGGCCTGACGCGTCAGCAGGAAGGGGAAAGCAGAGGGAAAGGAGAGCGCCGAGCAACTAGGGAAGGCGGGAGGGAGAGAGGGCAGGTGCCTTCGGCGCAGCGGGAAAGAGAATGCACCTTCGGGCGCAGGCGGGAGAGATGGGCTTCGGCCCAAACGGAAGGGAAACAGGCCGACTTTGCTCGGCCTAAGGGAAAGAGGAGGGAAATTCCTTTTTTTCTAATTCTTTTTAACCCCCTTAGTTCAAATTCAAACTTGTAAGTGATTTCTAAAGCAGAGTTTCAAATTGGACACGAAGGGCAGCAAGACTTTAACAAGATCTCACCCATAGTGTGCTTATAGCACAATTAAAAAGGGAATGTATCACTTATTTTGATTAGATATTATATATAGGGTTCAATAAGTTCTAGAGATATAGTTTCACAAAACGTTGTCCAAAATCTCTAAGAAATATTATGAAGAGTTTAGGAAGGTATTTAGGAAATTTGATATGAATTTTTGTGACATTCGTTCTACCATGTTATGGAATAATTCCTGGGTCTAGGTTAAATTCTTTTGACCGATGTAGAGTTTTTAGTTGGCCTGTTATGATGCTATGCTATGCAAAACTCCAATTCTGTTTCCTTTAAAAACTTTGAGAGCTTTGAATTTGGGTATACACACTTACACATAGTGGGTCTTTACAGGTACATGGAATTAAAGTTTGAATACCGAGTCAATCGCTGGTTTGTACATTAGACGCATAGTCGTTTATACGTGATATTGGATGAGTACATGGAATAAAGCTACCTACTAATCATTCTATTGAGCCGATAGGTTGTTATATTAGATCACATGAACTTAAAGTTCGGATTGTTATTAGACGATTATTTGTATGCTATATTAGATCAGCATGTAGACTTAAAGAATATGTTTAGGTACAATTATGGAGATCTATCATTTGTGATCTACTCCCTCCGTCCACAAATATAAGGCGTGCATGGAATTTAAGGTTCAACTTTGACCAACAATTAAACCAATAATATTGAATTACATGACACAAATGTGGTACCATTGGATTCATATTTGAACGTACTTTCAAGTGGTATCACTTTTGTGTTATATAATTTAATATTATTAGTTTAATTGTTGGTCAAAGTTAAATCTTAAATTCCGTGCACGCCTTACATTTGCGGACGGAGGGAGTATTTAGGTATAGTTATGATGACCTATCGGCTATAATTGAGTTTAAGTCAGAACCTTCGACATTCATTTTTGTCTACTTTGCTCTAAAATTCGGAACCTCCGAGTTCTTGCCAGAAGTTCCAAGATTCGTTTCTAGATAGGCAATACAGTCATTGCTTTCAAATGTTGGAATCCTTGAGTTCCATCTCGGATGTTTTGAGTTCTTCAGCTTTTCTCAGATGTCTTGAGTTCTTCAGCTTTTGTACTAACAGCTTTGGAAGGGTGGCTATATATACCCCCAAGTTTCTTTGCACACCTAACTCTTTGCAAAACAATTCCTCTGCTCTCCTGAGTGCTACTTCACTTTTCCTCAACTCCAAGCTGCCAACCTTTTGAGGAAATCTTTGAGAGAGATTGAACCGTAGCTGAGCATCAAACAAGAGTTCATCTCCAAGCCGAACTGATTGAAGCCTGTTACTCTTAGAGATTAGAGTCTTCTAGACGGCTAGGAGTCGCTTGGGAGTCTTCAAGAATTGTGAAGAGCCCCAAGGAGTTTGTGTTTGCAGCTCTCCTACCGCAAGGTGAAGAGCTACCACAAGAGAAGAAAAGCTTCGCATTGGCAAGTTTCTTGAGGAAAAAGAATGATTCAGTGTCGGTTCGATCGTGGGATCAAAATTCATCAACGGAGACGTAAAGCATTGCCGAAGGCTTGAACTTTGACACAAATCTTGTGTCTCCCGTGTGGTTGTTTTCTTGCACTTCTCCATACTTGTTGTATTACTTGTTTTAATCACTAGCATGCTAGGTTTTAGCATTGCTTAGTGTTTTGGACATATTTGTGTAGGAAGTAGTTTTTAGTCATATTTTTGTTAATCTCCTTTTCACCTCCCCACTCTAGTCAATATCCTAGATCTTTTCAGAGGCCGCCAGGCAACAGATGACGGTGGCGAGAAGAGGCCTCTTTGCCGCGCTCCTCTAGTCGTGTCGCAGCCAATTTGGTGGGCACTGCCGGCCTAATTTGGCATCTCACCGTGGCTGTGTGGTTGCTCATCGATGCTTCGCTTTTTCAGCGGTGCGGCAACCTAGCACGATGGATCTAGCATGGGGGCCTTCGTTGGTCGGACTCAACAACGACGATGTTCTACAGCGTTTCCTTCCTAAGGCGTTGTTACGGAGCACTAGTACTAGTTGTTCAGGGTGAAAACCTTGGATTTGTCCTTCGTTGGTCAAATTCGGCGACGATGATGTGAATCATATCCCTCGTTCGAGGTGTCGTTTTGCTGACTAGGCATTTCTACACCTCAGCGCTAAGATGTTGTTGTTCGCGTGTGAACGATCTTCTAGTAGCCCTTGGGTATGGGCTACGGTGGCTCGACCTTGACATGTTTTGTGTTCGGCATCTTGCCATGGAGTGTCTTTTTTCTTCTTTTTTGGCCAAGTTTTCAGCATTTTAATAATTTAGCTATGTGTGTCCTCAGCTGGTGCAAAGACTGGTGATTTATTCCTTAACTGTATCATCTTGATACGATAACACGGAGTAATAATAATCTTTTTTTAAAAGAAGGTATAGTAATGACCTATCGAGTAGTAGTCAATTAATAATGTGCTCTGATGAATAGTGAAAGCAGGAACAGAGTTCTTTTCCCCTTGCTACAGTAGAGAGGGGCGAAAAACCTTCGGTCTCTCCCAGATCCAGGTTTCCGTCCAGCAAGGCCACCCCCTCGCCTCTGGTCGCCCGCGGGCGTTGGGAGGTGAGGGGAAGCGCGGCCTTCGTCCGGCGTGTATATAGGTCCTTTGTGGACCCTGGTCGCCGTCTCCGTTCCGCCGCCGCTTCGCCGAGGATTGCGGCGGCGATGGGAGTTTTGTCTTCCCAGCTCCGTCTTCGGCTCAGCGCTGCTGGTCTCGGTGGCGGTGAGGAGTTAGTGCAAGTTGTGTTTCCTTCTTCTTCGTCTTTGCTGAGCCGGCTCAGCATCTGGCGAGGGGGCCGTCGGTCTCCTCCCCTGCAGATCCGGCGTCGGCGATGGCGTTCCCATGGTCCTCGTTCGGGAGTTTCCCTCCTGTGGGCGAAGGCGAGCGGGGTCGTGGATTTCGATCCATGGCGCAGGCTCTTGCGCCGGCCCAGATCGGGGCGTTGCCCCCGCCGATTTTCCTTCAGTGGATGCTCAGCGCCACCGTCCGCGACGGCCGGCTTTTGCGGCGTTTCAACGAGGTGTGCTCCTCTATCGATCTCGGCAGGTGCCCAAGCTGCTGGAGTCTCCGTCGGCTCCTTGCCTTCGCGGTGGTGCGTCATCGGGGAGAAGTCCAGCGGCGGATTAGATGGAGGTTTCTCTCCCGAGGACCGGGATGTAATTTCTACGTTTCTTAAGGACCTGTTTGTAAATGTGTGGGACTGCTGTCCCCTCCAGATGTTTCGGTTTTCCTTAACATAATATAACGCAGTTATTCTCTATAAAAAAAGGTGCTCCGGATTAATGGGCAGACTTTTTCTTTTTAGTTGGATTGTTTAGTTGGCTGTCACGTGCTTTCGATATATAATAATTTGTGCAAAACACGCATGAAACATGTAGATTGAGACTTGTCTGAAAACATGTGTCTTAAACTTCAAACTTGGTGAAACGTTCTCAAATCTACAACTTAGACCTATCAAAACTAGTTAAAGCTTGCTAAACTAAGAACCGAGTAGTTATTTCTAAACATATTTCTGTCCAGGAGTAAATCTAGAAATGGCCATAAGTCTGAGGAGGACGATTGATTTTTAGAAACACCTAGTAGACATTCACACACAATTACACCCAAGCATATTCACTTACAGGATATTTTTTTTGTGAAACACTTACAGGATATTAAACCCACATAATTTGAAAACTAATGAAATCATAACAGGCACCTTGCTAGTAATGGGTACGTCCCCTGCCACACTTTCGTTTTAGTAAAATACACATAAAAGTACAACCACCTCCATTAACCATCGCAGCAATAGCTTGATTCTCGCGAAGGCGAAATTTTCTTCAAATGATAGGCTAGTCTCCAGTCAGTAGGCGACCATGCTTGGATATGACTAGATACGAATGTGCTGTTACGATTGGTGTATGTGTCCGCGGGTCGTACTGATTGTTTCTTAAAAAGACTCGCTAAAACTTAGCGCGATAATAGACGACTCGAGCTACTATGTGCAATATCTCGTTTCTTTCCATGGGTTTATTTGGATATATACCGGGTAATTGGATTCAAATCCTTAGGGAAATCCATCCCCCTCTACGCACCCCCTAGGTTGCTACCATTACATAGCACTCGGCTTCTTTCCTGCTGAGGTAGCCACGCAAAAAGTCTACTTTTGTTCTTTGAGAATCCAAAAAAGTCTTGACTAAGAACCATAAATAAGAGCATAGAGGATAGATCATAGCCAAATGTTTCTCTCGCAAGAATCATATCGGGTATATGTTTTCCTTGCCTTTTCCCGCTAGGGCAGTGTCATATATGAATGCAAATCTCCTTTGAGTGGTATTTACTACTTTCTCCTTTCGAAGTTTTCTCCCTGTTAGCATATTTTGGAGTGGCATATATACATCAAATTGTGCGACTCGCTAACTCGGTGGGTCATCAAAGCCTTGCACATGATCCAGCGCCAGCAGGAAAAGAAAATGTGAACCTAGGTGCAAACTCGACCTAGATCGAGACACTGACACAGTGACACTGAAGTACGAAGGTTTCGTGGATCGTGTGACTCTGCCAGCGTTTAGTCAGTCAAGGCAAACCGCCAAAAAGCAGCAGCGCATCTACCAAATCTTACCCTCGATCGGGACCATATATGCCTAAGGACACACGGACACAGGCCGGCCGGCAGAAAGATGCCCTCGGCAACGGTGCGGCGCAGCAAATAAAAATCCTTATCCTTCGCTCACATGCAGCCATCTCCCCATTTCTTGCAACCTGTGATCCTCTTCCAAGCCTCGTGAGCTGCGAGTGCTCTCGATCCCTCCAATTTCACATGATCTCACTCTCGCACTCTCACACACATTGAGCTGAAAGCTGATACCTTCCTTCTCCGTTCCTTTGCAACTGAACTGCACATGCTTGTCTTGTTGTCCTAGCTATAGCCACTCACTCTCACACAAGTTGCACATTCACATGGCGACAGTAGTAGCGGCAAGACGGCTTCTTCCCCAGCTCCAACACAAGCAGCAGCTCATCTGTGCTCTCCTCCTCGTCTTCACCTTCCAGAGTTTGCACTGCAACTCGGTAGTAGGTTACAGCAGTGAGCAGGAAGGTGATAGGGTGGCCTTCCTCCCTGGCCAGCCAAGGAGCCCACAGGTCTCCCAGTTCTCCGGGCACGTCACCGTGAACGAGAAGAATGGGAGGGCGCTCTTCTACTGGTTCTTTGAGGCCCAGGCACAGCCCTCCCAGAAGCCTCTCCTGCTCTGGCTCAATGGAGGTTCGTTCTTACCCGTTTATTATTGTTTTCTATTTTCACCTTGTTACGTAGATTAATGAAGCAGTACTGTCAGTATTACTGATCTTGTATTTGCTTTGTTCTTCCATTTCACGTATGTTTAGTGTGGAGCTTAAAGATTTGTCGTTTATCCTTCGTTGCTCAAACCTATTCTCTTATTTGCAGGGAAGGTTTTGTAGAAAATTATCTTAAATCTCATAATATAAGACATATTTTAATTGGTTAAAATAAGATTTTGAAAATTAATTACTCTATTAATATGTGGTTTATATGATACAAAATCACAATCATAGGTAAGTACTTTGAATATGAATTTAATGATATCAATTTTGTGTCACATAAACTGTATACTAATGGAATAATTATTGGTCAAAACCTTATCTTAACCAATCAAAATACACCTTACATTATTGGACGGACGAGTATTATTTTTGTTGCCATCTTGTGTGCATTTTTAGTTAAAAAAAGTACAATGTTTTTGGTATACGTACATGCAGGACCAGGTTGCTCATCAATAGGATATGGAGCTGCTTCTGAGCTAGGACCTCTCAGGGTTAGCAGATTTGCAGCAGGGCTTGAGTTCAACAAGTTTGCATGGAATAAAGGTGTTGCAAGCATTGCACGGTTGCATATTTATGATAATTGCAATAGTTCCAACCAAAAGTCTAATGTCATGTGTTTTGGATTTGATCTTGCCAGAGGCCAACTTGCTGTTCTTGGAGTCCCCAGTTGAGGTTGGCTTCTCCTACACCAACACATCCTCTGACCTCACCCACCTGGATGATGGTTTTGTAGGTAATTAATTAAGTATGGGCTGTATTGGGGAAGTATGTTTGCTTGACTACTGTTTGAAACTTTTTGATATATTTGTGGCATCATTTTTTTTTAGCTGAGGATGCATATAATTCCTGGTTAATTGGTTCGTGAGGTTTCCGCAGTACAAGGGCCGTGAATTCTATATTTCAGGAGAGAGCTATGCAGGTAATATTTGACATGAACAAGACAAATTTTCTGTAGGCCCTGTTTTTCTAGTGTTGCTTAGGCCGAATAACCTTCAGATTCTAATTTTTCAATATAGTTGTCAGTCAACTCCAACGAAATCAAGAAACGATGCTAAGCTCGACCTGGCCTTTCTAATTAGGTTCTTTATAAATCCTGTGTGATCCATAAATCAATAAATTTAAATGTTATTATATAATAATTGAGGGTAATGCATATAGAGGAAAAATGGGTAAGATCATTTTACAATGTTTATCATGGCTAGTCATATATCTCCTGCAGTTCAGGAAAAAAATAATGGCAGGTTACCTATGCATCCTGTGGCCAGAAAGAAACAAAGGATTTCTTGGAAGTAGGGTACCATAATGGAAGAGAAGTGAACAAATTTTTAGTGGCATGGGCCTTTAGACTGGCTCTGATATTAGTGTCATGTCCAAAAAGGTCATACTAGACTTATGTTATATTGCAAATGTGGTGGAGCAAAAGATGCCCTGTAAGTTCTTTTACTGTACATTACTCAAGAAATATTTTGAATGTGATGCAGGTCATTATGTGCCACAGCTTGCTGAGCTTGTCTATGAGAGGAACAAACACAAGAAGGCCAACGCATACATCAACCTTAAAGGGTTCATTGTGAGAATATATCGTTTGACATCTTAATTTGTCGATATTGCCGGTCTGGCCTTGTTCCTTCTCGTTTGAAAATTGGATGATAAAATATTGATTTGGTAGTTAACAGGTCATAAAATTCCGGTACTTCCTTCCATGATTTAGATGAAAAACATTACCCCGTTTGAGGCAAATGTACTTATTTCAGTAAAATTTACAAGAAACTTGGATTTATTGACCTTGTAGTGGATTCGCATTTTTTTTATGTAACTGTAGATATTGGTCATTATCCAAAAAAACTGTAGATATTGGTATAGCTTCTGCAAACAGTTCACGAATAATTGAAGATTCAGCAGGAAAAAAGTGTCCAGCTGTCAGCCTCTCACGTAATAAGTTCAGACTTTTGCAGCACCATAACATTCAGATTGGCCCAAATGTAGGTTGGCAATCCAATAACTGATGATTACTACGACTCAAAGGGATTGGCTGAATATGCTTGGAGCCATGCAGTTGTGTCAGATGAAGTTTACGAGCGCATCAAGAAGGTGTGCAATTTTAGGGCCTCAAACTGGAGCGATGATTGCGACAAAGCCATGAACACCATCTTCAGACAGTACCAGGAGATCGACATCTACAACATTTACGCACCCAAGTGCAATCTTGCGCAAACATCAGTAGCACCTGATGTTGATCAAGCATTCAAATCTAGTGATCAGGTAAGAGACAGATAATTCAAATTAGAGCTTCTGCTTCCGAAATCTTGAGGCTTTTAATTTCTTTGGCATGGCAGGAAAAGTTCACGAGGAGGATTAGGATGTTCTCGGGATATGATGCGTGCTACTCATCCTATGCTCAGGAGTACTTCAATAAGGCAGATGTGCAAAGAGCATTCCATGCAAATGTCAACGGGATGCTCCCTGGGAAATGGCAAGTTTGCAGGTGATTTCTGTAGATCTCTTCATTTTTTTCCTAATTTGTTCGCACCTATAACTAGTTACAACTCTGTATTGCATTATCATGTTGGAGATATTTCAAAACATTAGTATTTCATTGGTTATATAAATTTTTTCTGTGATAATTATAGCAAATCGGTATGTCACTACGATTTTGTCTAAACTAATGTCAAATGGATAAATGCTGAGTCAAAATTAGGCCAAGTTGAACAAGGGTTCATATTAGACTTAGAAGAAATCAGGCACACGGATATGAACTTGAGTTGTTTTCAATTTTTCATATATCTGCAGTGACTCCATTCTGAAGTCATACAACTTTTCGGTACTTTCCGTTCTGCCAATCTACTCCAAGCTCATCAAAGCAGGACTGAGAGTCTGGCTCTACAGGTATATTTCCTCTTCGTGTAACCTAATACCATCTTTCAGTTCTCCCATGCATTCAAAGTAGACCTTATATGTTACTAATCCATGTGCAGATATTTTCCTCTAAGAAGATTCGCTGTAACCTTTAACACAATGTTGCTACTCTCTGATAGCTTATACTTATTCCAATAGATGTTCTCTTGTTGAAATTTTAGAATAGATGTTATGTTAGTGTTGGGCACTGAATGACAATTTTGAGCATGCAGTGGAGATGCAGATGGCAGGGTCCCGGTGATCGGGTCACGGTATTGTGTGGAAGCGCTTGGCTTGCCTATCAAGACACAATGGCAGCCTTGGTACATGAACAAACAGGTCTGAAGTTCTGAACCATCAACTGAACATTTTCCGGGGTTGCGATGATACTGCTAATTAAGTTAGTTTCTCAATGCAATCAAAGTCAGTGGCACTGATGAGAGGGTCATTTGCAATGTAGGTTGCTGGAAGATTTGTGGAGTATCAGGGCATGACCATGGTGACAGTCAGAGGGGCTGGCCACCTGGTACCCCTCAACAAGCCTGTAGAAGGGCTCGCGCTAATCGACACATTCCTTCTCGGTAAACAGCTTCCGACACGGCGATGACGGTTAAACTTAGGATTAAGACGAAGGCTATTTGTGACCCAAAGAAAGAGTTCAAGGAGAGTGGAACCATAACATGACAGAAAGATAAATTTTTGAAAGATGGGATAGTCTGAATTTTGGGGATGATCCTTTTCGACAATGACTTTTCTTGCTACATTCTTTTTATTTGCTGCCGTCTTTGTTTAAAGCTGATTGGTAGGTGTTTCTGATCAGCTTGACAGGACATTACAAGTTTAAGGGCTTTCGTCTCTCGAGCAATTGTACTGATTTAGTTATGCTAGACGGTCAACAAATTACGAGTGGCACATACTTGTCTTTGTTGACAATCGAGGCTTAAATTTATCTTTCCAAACGAAGAACAAAATCTAAACAACATCTGGGAATTATCATATACGGTCATCCCCATTAGTTGAAAACTTAACTTGAACCATTTACCATGCATGGGCAATCAGTAAGGAGTTCATGTCGAGCGGTACATAAACTGGGTATGGGAAAATTAATTATATGCCACTATAGAGTGGCACTTCACTCTATTTAGAGTGTAATTGTCTATATGCCACTCTAAACATGAGCCAATTCATCTCACGCCATTTTGGCATTTTACTCTTTTCTGTAGCACAGCCCATTGTAAGTGGTTATTTCGTTACATATAGAGCCTAGACTTTATATTTTTGTTACATCTCAATATCAGTTATTTCTTATTTCCTTATCTTGAGCAGTCAGCTAATTTCATTCCAGTAGTAGCCATCACTTGTTTCTTGTTGGCAGCTGTCTGCCTGAAAGGAAGGAACTGATTACCACGAGTGCCTCTGCTGGCTTATCTTGAGGCACTGCATGGCCTGCTCCTCTCACAGTGGCCATTGTCAGTCCTTCATACTCAACAAACCTTCCAGCAACCTACATTGGATTATTTTTCCCCACATCATTCCAGTATCAAATGATCATTGCAACAAAATGGAGGGTGACTTCCATTTTCCTTAAAGATTGCAATGGTGCGAAACAAGCGGACTTAGGGTGGTGATAAACCTGATTGTTTAGGTACCATGGTTGCCACTGTGTCTTGACAGGAAGGCCAAGGGCTTCTGCACAATACCTGGACCCGATAAACGGAACCCTGCCATCCACGTCTCCACTGAAAAAAAAATTGAAAGAAATTGTTCCCAAGTACTGAAATTGATTCAAAGAATTCGATTGGTAATCAGAAGTCAAATGAGCATAAGAACAAGTCCTTATTCCTGAATGTAAGTCATATTATTCAACTGACACTTCAGAAATTCATTAAGCCAGGGCTGAAGGCATTCAGGGCCGAGACATAACATGAAACGAAGTTTAGTTAAAAGTTAAAACATGAAGGGAGAATAAGAGGTAAGACTAAAGGAAATTGCATAGATTAACAGTTACTCTCTTGTTCTGACGCAAACAAGTTATTTTACGGAACCAAACCTGTAGACCCAAATTCTTAGTCCTGCCTTGACGAGCTTAGAGTAAATAGGAAGAACAGAAAAGACCTCAATGCCGTAGTTGTTGAAAATTGAATCACTGCAATTAAGTGTTTCAAAACAGAAATGAAAGACTGGCATATCTGCTCTCCAATTAGCACAATGGATGCATCATAAGTTCATGCATATGTCACCTGCAGACACTCCATCTTCGCTCCTTAATCCACCCACTGATATTTGCATGAAGTGATTTTTGTACATCCATCCTGTTCATATAATCTTCGATATAGGTCGAGTAGCATGGATCGTAACCCGAGTACATCCTCATTCTTCTCAACCTCTTCTGAAATGCACATTAAGTTTCTCACCTTCATTTCATTCCATTGCCACATTTGCTACAGTAACAAATTGAAGTTGCCAAGCACCACTGTTACCTTGTCATTCATTTCAGTTGTGCTGTCAGAGGTAGAGAGCAGTGCTGATTCTTCAGTGTTGCACTTAGGTGCATATACGTTGTAGATGTCGATCTTATTGTACTGGGCATAGACAGAGATCATTACATGAGTGCACTCTTTGGTCCAGGATAAGAGCCTGAAATCACAAACACTATTTACACGTTCATAAAGTTGATCTGAGATCACTGCGTGGCTCCAAGCAAACTCGACTTGTCCCTTGTAGTCATAGTAATCGTTAGTCTCTGCATTGCCAACCTGCAAAGGTTAGGTGCATATTAGTGATTAACTTATTGTCAGTTTATTTTGTGAGAACATGCTGTATGCAAAATATGTTTCAGCTGTAGTTGTTGATAGAAAAGAGCTGCCAAAAGTTAAAAGAAAAGGGGGTGGGTTTGAAAACGTGCTTACAATAAATCCTTTCAAATTCATACGTTGATTCGTTTCAAGGTGCTTGTTGCGCTCATACACCACTTCCGCAAGCTGAGGAACATAATGGCCTGTGGTATCAAAGCTGGTCAGTGTCTTATTTCTTCACGATTGTGTTTTACATGTGTGAAACACATTGATGCTGTGGATTGCCGCGTAGGCCTTCATGAGTGTCTCTGTGACCATTAGGTAACCACCGTGCTTTAAAATTCATTACTTTTCACCCTAGTTTTCTTATTGGACCAGCCACTTCTCTACTCTTTGACCCTTAGTGACAGCAGCAAATAAAAGGAAGTTTTCCAATTTCAAGTAAAGTTATCTGTATTTGTGACCAGGATAAGCCCCATCAACTTGTTTCAGGACCTAACAAAGGCAGTAGTGGGATCCATGAATTAGAGTGGACCGAATACTGTAGGGAATAGGATCTACATGTATTGTAGGCTAACCCTTTTGACTAGAGAATAGTGGGGAGCGGAAAGATAGAGGATTTATTCCTGTTTTGCATGCTTACACTAGTCATCCTCAAAAGCCAAAAGCGATATCTCTTTCTATCTTTTCCTTGTGGGCTTATTCAATTTTGCAATTTTTGTGTTGGAAGAAAGGGAGCTGTCTGGCGGGCCCTTACCTGCATAGCTCTCTCCTGATATGTACAATTCATGGTTCTTGTACTGCGGAAACCTCTTAAACCAATTTACCAAGAAGATGTAGGTGTCTTCAGCTGCAACAGTCGAAAAGTTCGGTTAACAAATACTGTAACTGAAAATTTCCATACTTCCTGGCCATTAAAGATAATGAGATAAAATACCAACGGAGCGGTCGTCTATCTTGTCTAGATCAGAGGAGGTATTGTGTAGGAGAAACCAACTCCAACAGGAGACTCCAGGAACAGCAAGTTGGCAACTGATGAAATTTTAACCAAGGAAACAAAATATAATTCACATGCAATTTCTGAAACTACATTGAACATTACCTTATGTTCTGAAAGAATCATATTCAGTGAAGACCAACAAAAAAATAAGCAAGACAGATGAGAAAATGCTTCTAAGAACGGCAAATTGGCCTCTGCTGCAGTATAAAATTAAATCAATGAAACATGAAGAGGCCTCTATTGTAACTTTGATTTTATCAGTTCCACATCTACTATCAGCAGCATTACTGATATGACTTCTGCATGTAACAAACAATACTTGTAGAAAAAGAATGAGACCAACGTACCTTTATTCCATGCGAACTTGTTGAACTCCAAACCTGTTCCATTCCCGTTGATGATGAGGGGCCCCAGCTCAGAAGCTGCTCCATAGCCCACAGATGAGCAACCGGGACCTGAGGAAGGAAAATTCAGGAGTTGCAACTTGCAAAGCAATACAAAGTATGCAAAGAAAAAAGAACAAAATAACGCAGAAAGAAATCACTACTAGTAAAAGGAGAACAACAAACTTGTTTACTAGCAAAGAGTGGCAACTTACCATGATTCAACAAGAAAAGAAACCCTATAACTAGTTCATCATTGATCATGGACCATGACCATCAAATACAGTGAAATACAGCACCAAAGAAAGCAAAGCGCAAGAACTAAGAACAAGAACTATGTCTTTGCTTACTGCTCATCATCATCCACTGTGCATGGCGAGTCATGAAGCAAAAACAAGTTAACCAAGAAAGAACAAAGGCCAGTGCTTCTACTGTGCAATTAATATTTTGCATGGACAAGCTAAGTAATAACCTCCATTGAGCCAGAGCAGGAGAGGCTTCTGAGAGGGCAATTTTTGAGCCTCAAAGAACCAGTAGAAGAGTGCCCTGCCACTCTGCCTGTTCACAGTGATGTACCCAGAGAACTGAGAGACCTGTGGGCTCCTTGGCTGGCCAGGGAGGAAAGCCACCCTATCACCTTGCTGCTCATCCTGTGTTGTGACTGTCTGTAGCAAGGAGAGGGCAGCCAAGATGATGAAGAGTGGATGGTAGCGTAGGGATTGGAGCCTTGCTGCACAAGAGGCCATGGGATATATCCTTGTTCCCTTTCCTAGTGCAAGAGAGTGCAGAACTCTGTGTCCACTACCACCAAGCAGCTCAGTATGGGAGGGAGGGAGATATTGCGTCGTTTGAACATATATAGCAAGGTGCCTTCACTGAATTGTTTGTTATTTGAGGTACTTCCATATATGCATGTGGGAAAATCTCTCGTGCTTGTGATTCACAAGTTGTGAATTTGTCTTTTTAATATTTTGCGAATGAGTGAGTTGCTGACTGGTCAGCCGTTTATGTTTCTTTAGATTAGACTTTAAAAAGATCTGCTAAAAATGCAGGATATTGATCCTCAGAGAACTAGGGTCCTATTTGAGGTTTCGCTTTCGTACTGGTCGTGACCTGTGACTTTGACCCGTAAGCAATATGTATCAGTTCCTCGTTTTGTCATAACCTCTCGACTCTTGAGAATGATCTTAGAAATTAAACCTACTTATAATATTTTCTAGGGTTAGCTAAAAAATATTCACCACCTTCTGCCATACAAAAACGCACCTCTCTTTGTCACTCTTCCTCAGTGTGCATCAAATAAAAAAGAGTTTATTCCAATTTTTACCAAGAAGCTGTACCGATAGATTTTACCAGATTTAAAACTTTGTATCATATTTTACCAGATTTAGGAGCAATAATTCTCCATTAACCAAATTTAAGGATTCGGACGGCCCACACACCAAACCGATGTGGCAAGGCAAGATGCCAGCACGTCCATCAAGTTGGAGGCGCACTCACCAAACCCGCCTCTGAGTCTACCTCCTGACCAGACTTGGTGGAGTCGAACCATGACCCACATCCGATTGTTGCCCTAAGCCCACTCCACTCCACCGCTTTGAAGAGCGAACGAGGGCGGAAGCAGGGGTCATTGCCAACGGTCATTGGAGTATCATCCGATTCTAGGTGAGCCAAACTCATCCCCTCGTCGATGCTATTGCTTGCCCGTGTTATTTTCCTTGTTAGGGTTCGTGTTAGTCACAAGAAAATCACACATACCATCACTGATGACAGATTCGAAGCTTTGTCGGACTCGGGGAATGCCATCCTAGTCGTGGCCTTCGGCTTCCTCTTCGCTAGGTTCTTCATGCTTGCCATCTCCACACTCCGAGCCGCCTTCGTCTTCCACCACCTCCCCCGTCATCGTCTCAAGTCACTGCCACCCCTATCTCAAGTTGCCGCCGCCTTGTCTCCTAAAACCTAGCTCTCGAGGACGGTAATGAGGAGTGGGAGAGCGAGACGAATGAGTGCAGTGCAGGTCATGGTTCAACTCCACCAGGTCAGGCTACAAGGTACACGTCAGAGGCAGGCTGGGTGAGTGCACCTCCAGCCTGGAGCATGTGGTAGCGTCGCAGCTTGCCACATCAGCCTAGCGCGTGGGCCACCTCTATCAGGATCCCCTTCACGTCCTTAAATCCGGTAAAGGGAAGAATTATTGCTCCTAAATCTGGTAAAATGTGACATAGTTTTAAATCTAGTAAAAGCTATCACATTGGTACAACTTCCTGGTAAAAAGTGGAATAAACTCAATGAAAAAGGATGATTCAGAGAAATTATTTGGAACAAAAGGTATAATTTTTTGTAGAAGAATTTGCTAAGGAAATTTTACAAAATATTTACAACAATCCCAAGTTTTCTCCTAGTGCTTTTTCGTAGAGTTTTAAACCTTTTGTTCCAAGATGATACTAAGTTTTCTTGATTTTGTTTTGAATTCCCTATGACCTCTTGGTATTTTATTGACAGCCAAATGACGCTGACTGGACAACGATAGTAAAAGAGAACACACTAACGATAGAATGATAAAACAGAAACGTGCGTTCTTTGTAAGGTACAGGAGAGAATAGGAATGCAACAAGTGGCACAGGGAAATATTTCTCTGATTGTGTAAAGCTAGGAGCATTTGGCTAGAGGATGGGCCAGCAGAAGGCCAAAATCCAGCCGGCTGTCTTTTGCAAATCGTAGCAAAAATTTCACCAGTTTATACTTTACAACCCACTAAATGAGATTTAAAAGGTATTTCGGATGCTTTTGATATGACTGTCCTTTCCTGAAGCCGAATTGGTTCATAATATTAAGTGCATAAATTGGGGAAGAACAATTTCACTCACCTTTGTGAGCAATGATTAGTCTTGTTTGCACCTTTGATGACCGCATGGTTGTATGGTGAACGACGAATTGCACACAATTAATGCGCACACATGCAATTGGTTGCATGTCGCCGTCTGAAGAGAAAGATCCGAATGTCATTTTCGTTGGTCCAAGAAAAGAACCAGCCAGTTGAGACAATTTCGACGTCAGATCCGTGTTAACATCTGCAAAAACAAATGCAACATTTTAGCTCTTTTTTAGAAAACAGCATTTTCAGCTATTGAAAAGTTCGATTCAGTTCACTAGCAGTTATGTTAAATCCAGGTTAAGAGTAGATATTGTGCATAGAGAAATCAGACATGACCACGGAAAAGGAAAGATTGCTTATGTTAAAATTCCAATTGCCAACCAGAGTAAAATAATCAACAAATATTTTCAGGTGTTCATTGTCACACTATTTCTACTTAGTACCTGCAAACAAACTGATGGCCAGCTATACCTGGACTATGTGATGACAACTCTTCGATTGAAGACAGACACAACCACAACGCACCCATCACGGCAAGCTGGCGATTCTCAGTAGAAAAGAAACATTATGACAAGAAGATACAGAACAAAGCATCCACATTCCACAGAACTGAATTAGAAGCTACACAAGCATAAAAACAAGCCCCATATCTAATCCTCACACAGAAGTTCCCGGAGGCTGTTAATCAACATCAGCAGTATGCACTAACAACTAACATGGGTCTCTTCAAGTTTGAGCTGCTACACCTACCACAGATGTCCTAAAGCTACAGCATTTACGAACAATCTTCTCCAAGCAGATTATTTTCCTTCTGAGCACCCCGCGGAAGATCACAGATCCACAACAGCCACTTGACTATCGTTTTGAAGGTCTCCCATCATCATCATCATCATCATCACCACCACCACCACATCATCATCATCATCATCATCATCACCACCTGACCTCTTCCTCTTCGTTGAGGATTGCGCCTTCACAGAATCCTCACCATCGCCAGCATCCTCATCTTCTTCAATCTCCTCATCCTCAGCACCATCACCATTTTCTTCTGGCTCAAAGTCACTGGAATGCTCTTCATCTTCAGCACGGCCAAGCGGCTGCACCAGATACTCAGTTCCCAGCTCCTCCTGCCAAATTTCAATGAAGTGTAAGTGTCATGAATAATATGAAATATGGACAAATAACAGATCCTAAGATGCATAGTTGCATACTGAGACAAGCAGCTTCATCTTTAGAAAACCAAGTTTAATAAATAAAGGTGTAGTTACACACTTCTGGGATCAGACTGACGTGCAAGTTTTCATCATTCTGAAAAAAATCCATTAAGGACATCTGAGATGAATTTCCATCATTTCCCCAATAAAATATTTAATAAAAACTGAGGTTAAGATAAAATTATGGGATCAGACTGACGTGCAATTTGTCATCATTCTGAAAAGGCCCATTAAGGACATCGGAGATGAATTATTCATCATTTCCCAAATTAAAGTAAACCAACTTTGAACACATTCAAAAGACCGTCAGCTTTTCCCTACGAAAAACTGACAAGAAACCTTGAAAACAGACATATTCAGGAAAATTTGTGTTCCATATTTATGGGATTAGTCTGGCATGCAATAATTTCAGCAGTAGGGAAGAGAAATCTTCCTCAGAAACAGCCTCTGAACAAATCTTCATACTCACACAAAAAAAAGGAACACTCCCTACATGTTTTGACAAGATAATCGCAGAACACATCAGACCAGGTATCGTGCTCTCAATTTCAGATCTAGAGTATGGGATCAGACTGACGTGCAAGGTCTAATCACAGCTAGATGAGACCTACCTTCAGAAACAACCTCTGGAATAAGTTATCATCATTTCCCACAACAAGAGCAAGGCTCAGAATATTTCGAATTATATCATCAGAACAGGTGTCTTTATTACTCCTAACTTCAGATCTACAAAGTTTGGGATCAGACTGACGTGCAAGGTTTAATCACAGGTAGATGAGATCTACCCTCAGAAACAACCTCTGGAATAAGTTCTATCATCATTTCCCTCAACAAGAGCAAGCCTTGGAATCTTTCAGATTAGACGTTCTTATTCTCTAAGAACATATTCTGAAGCATCAGATGGGCATCATCTTTTAAATTTGACTAGCAAATGCTTGGGAAAGAAATATGGCTAGTGCTTTGGATCAGAACCGTAAATCAGTTATTTTGCAGCACAGGGAGAGCTCTAGGCTCATCCTCAGAAAACAGCCTCTGATATAAATCATCATCTCCAAAAGCACAAACAAATCCAAAACAGCTAATTTCGAATTCTACAGATCTACAACAGATCTAAGGGTTTCTTGGATCAGAGTGCAAAATTAGATTTCCTGCAGAACAGATCCCTTCAGGTGGAGTATAGAACAGTTTACGAGCAGCATGTTCAGAAAAGGGCCGGTGCTGCAACTTGCAAATCAAGGTTTCTCGCAGGTCATGAACAGGACAGACAGATCACCATCTTCATAGCACCAGAGCTGATGGTGACCAGCGTTCTCAACGAACAAAAAATTCTTGAAAAAAACCATTAACAAAAATAATTCCAAGTGAACATATACTATTCTAGGGAAAATAAAAGATGGGTCTGTAATCTGATGGGCTACACCAGAGGAACAGACCACACAACAAGGCAGGACAGGTGGATAAGCCTAGTAAACCCACCATCTTTTTACAGCAATTACCAAACCAGTGAAAGGACTGGGAAAAAGGGAAAACGGCTTTTGCAGAGTACAATCGCGCAGATCTAAACGAACACGGAAGCAGAAAAAAATCCAGATCCAGTTGCCTAAACACACACAGGACCTCCCAACAACCCTGTTCTGGCCGCTTTCAGGACCCTTTTCTCCCAACTTTTTTTCCAGATCTAAAAACATGATATTTTTTCCATATGGCAGATAAACGCCACAGGCGACCTGTAATAAAACAAGGATTTTCCGGACCTTCTTTGCGAAGGCCCCAATAAATCACGCAAAACAAAAAAAAATCACTCAAAGCTAAGCAGATGCAGCTTGCTTGACAAGAGGACGCCCAAAAATCGGGTTTCTTTTGGGAGAAACGAGCAAGACAGATCTGGGAATTCCTCCGGCTTAAAGGGAGATATATGTGTATAGAAAACAATATACTGAAACAACAGAGCACAGAGATCTACCAAAACATAACAAAAATAACATGACCTCAGAGGAAATTAACAAGTACAGATAATTGTGATGACAAAATTTGAAGAATTGTGGAGAAATTTATACCTCAGGCTCCTCCTCGCCCTCAACCTCATCATCGTCCTCCTCCTCTTCATCATCGTCGTCGTCGTCGTCGTCGTCATCGTCGTCGCCGCCATCCTCCTCATCGCCGCCGTCGTCATCCTCCTCGTCGGAGATCTCCACCACCTGCTGCCCCGCCGCCCCCTTCTCCTCCCCCTCCACCTCCTCATCCTCATCGTCGTCCTCCTCCTCATCCCCGTCGTCATCCTCGTCGCCGTCCTCGTCCCCATCGACGGCCTCCTCCTCATCTCCCTCCTCTACCTCCTCCCCCTCCTCGTCCGCATCCACCACCTCTTCCTCCGCCACCTTCTTAGCCGCCGCCGCCGCCGCCGCCGCCTTGATGCGGGCGATCTCCGCCGCCCGCTCGTCCCCTTCAACTGCCGGCTTCATGTCCTCAGCTCTACTACCGCACACGAATCCTCGCAACGAATTTCTCGCTCTGGTTTCGGTTGGTGTTGTGGTGGTGGAAAAATTAGGGGAAATTTTGGGCGAATTTGTAGCGGGCGGGGAAGAACATAGGGCCGGGGCAGGCTCTGGGTTTGGGCGGATGGCTGTGAGGAGATCCTGGCCGTTGGATACAAGAACAGGCACGCGGATCGATGACGTGGCGGCAGATCGGACGGTCGCGAGGAGTTTGTTCGTGGGGGGGTGGAGTGGTCGTGAGGGTGCGGGAAACGGCTAGGGCTGACGTCAGCCTGAGGATCAATTTTTTATTTTTGCTAAAGGAAAAAATTGTTAGTATATTTCACGGTCTTCATGTACTCGTGTATCGCTCGTGCAAAGTTTCCGCTGTAACTCCAGAACATCTGAATCGGAAGCGCTGCGTGTACAAAAACAGTAGGCCGGAACGCCTACAGTAGACGCTTACATGTGGGACCACGAGTTGCAATATAGGTAGGACCCATTTGTCCGGGTCTGTTGTGACTTTGTTACGCATTCTTTGCGAGACAAATTGCTGAAACAGCCCCGAGGTTTTCTAAAAGGGACCCTCCAGTGCACCACCATTGGATGAAAATCCCACTGTCTTTTCCCCCTCTCTCAGCTTTATCTCTTCTATACCTCATCTAGATCTCAAACGACCCCACAATTAGTCACCCCTGTCCTCATCCTCCGCCTCCAGTGGCCCTCCTATCATCGCCACTGTCACCACCTCACTTACTCGTCGACCCACCCTTCAACCCCGCCCGCCGACTGTCTCCTCTACTCATAGTGCCTTCTTGCCATGCTCTAACTGTCGTCACCGCTGGTCCTGCCAGCGTCCCCAACCATCTCTCTTTGCCCTAGGAGGCACAAGTTTCTTCTCCGATGTCGACATCCAAATCTCTACCCCCCAACCTCCTACCCTTAACCTCTCAGATGAGCTCACCTCCCTCGGCCCCGAGTGGCTGATGAGTCCATTTTATACTCATTATTTTTTAAATTCGATTCTTATTCAATAAGTTTTGACTAGATTAATTCATGATTATTGCTACCAATGACTAATTAACTGTCGAATTGTACAAGTCTCTCCTTTTGAACTTAATATGTGTAGAATCGCTGAAAAGGGGGCTGTCGGCGGTACGGGAACTAGGGTTCCCTAAGCCGTTGGCAAAGGGCCAAACTTGATGCCACGTCGCCAAGGGCGTGAGAGTCGAGGGTGCGCGCTTGAGGGCTTGCCCCCCGAGCGCTGTGTCTGCTTGGCCCCTCCGGGTTTAGTCAAGTGGCCCACGTGCAGCGAGCGGGCGAAGTTGCGGGCTCGGGGGTCCCCGAGCCCGGGAACCCCGAGCGCCTCTGGTTCCTCCCTCGGTGCCACGTGGCAAGGCGCCCCGAGCGCCCCTCGGGGGCCCTTCCCCGAGCACCTCTTGTTCCTCCCACGGCGCCACGTGGCGGGGTGCCCCGAGCACCCCTCGGGGGCCATTCCCCGAGCAGTCCTCGCGGGTCAGTCGACCAGCACACGTGGCGGGGGTTCCACGGCGCCCTCCATAGGGCCCCGATCGGCCCTTTCCACGTGTCCCAACTGGCGCATTTAAGGCCTGTCCGGTGCATTTAATGCCTGTCAGCAGGCGTGCCTACTCCAGGCCCAAAGCGGGCGTCCCCTAGCGTGATAAGGCCTGTCAGTTATCATCTGACATACTTTATGACTTTCGGGCACGGTACGGCGCGCCCAGGTGCATCCCTTGGGTCCGTGGGACCCGGGTGGTTGGTGCCGTGGCAGGGTGCTTGCCCGTTAAGTCTTCTCCAGCGTGTTTCAACCCATCACGAAGACTCGATTCCCAAGGATGGTTTGTCAGCAAAACATCCCTTCCGCAGCAGCTTTCGGTGGCCGGCGTGGCGTGCCCACGCCCGGCGTGGCGTGCCCATGCCCCCCACGTAAGCAGCATGCCTGCTGCATTTAATGCCCTTCGGTCACTGTGGTAGACCCCCAGGTATATAAGGGGAGAGCCGAGGCCATGCAAAGGGTTGGATCTTTTTTACACAAAGATCTTCTCGACCTAGCGAAGGCAAGAAGATCAGAGCTCCCTGGAATCGAGCCAAGGGCGACCTCTGTAATCTCAAAATCATTAATACATATACCAAAGCAGGACTAGGGTTTTACACCTCAACGGTGGCCTGAACCTGGGTAAATCACCGTCTCTGTTTCCTATCGTTTAACCCGGCCTAGATCGATTGTAGCTCTTGTTCTAGCTCCTCCCCGGCCGAATCCCAAAGGGGGTCCTTCCGGACCACCGACGCCGGCGTTTGCACGTCGACAGGGGCCAATATAGATATCTTTGAAAACTACTCGTCGAGAGGAGCAACCACGAATAAACAAGAGACCTAACAGAGTATCCAGAAGGTTTGTCGACCAGTGGTTCGACCGTGCCCGCCCATACTGCACGATCATACCGAGGTTGTAGGGTGCCGCCACGTCAAATCGAGCACTTTCTGTGAAGGGACGCGAAGGAGAATCACGACGGTTGTTTCGCAAAATCCTAAACAGCACATGTGATCTATAAAAATGAGAGAAAGAGAGAAAAAGGGGCAAGACCAAATAGAGAAAAGAGAAACAACTCCTCCACTCCAAAAACCCTAGCCACCATGCTAATATAGATCTTATACTTTCTCCATTACTTTTGCCAAAAACTAAGGTTGTAAGACGGTTTAAGTATTTCAATTGAGTATGTTTCCCTTTATTTCCTTGTTAATGTCTTTTATTGGTTTGATCTTGGTCATTTTTATGGATTGTAAGCAGTTCACCATAGGCTTCAGGAGGATGATTAGCCTCGTAGATTAACTTTGTATTGGATCATTTTTATTTTGTATCTTGATACCTTGATATTTGTCTCGTGTGATTATCTTGATACAGGTGCCCAAGGTGAACATTAGGGAGGATTCATGGTGAACTTCGAAGCGAAAGTGACAGCGATGTGAAAAGGAGATAGTCAAGAGGAGACTCTAGGGAGACCTAGCACAGTTATAATGCTTTAAGCATTGGTTTGACTTACGCCTTAATAACTCTGGTGATGCCAAGCTTTGCCTCGGCACTGGGGTTGGACAACATATCATATGACACGGTGAATCTCGACATAGGTGAATTATGGATGTGTCGTCCACTTGATTATTTATCTCATATCTATTAGTGCAATAATATTAATATTTATGATCCATATACAAGCATTCCAATCTGTAGGTGAAACTCACTCTAGGTCTATTCCCCATCATAGCAACAACCACCATTTTCTTGCCATCTTCAGTTTGACACCTGAAGAAATCGTCGGCACTCTCTGAAATTTTCAAGAACGATTTCAATGCCGTGAGCAAGTTTGGTGTCGTGCCTAGGGACGCAGTTGGCGTCACTTGGTCTGCAGGCGAGGCACGCACCGGCATGGTGAAGCAGAACGCCAAGGCGAGTTGGCCTACCTTGCAGCGCCAGACAGGGGTGTTGGAGGAGGAGTCTATCTACTCGATGGTGTAGGCGCGCCTCGGAGAGTGATCGCGTAGGACTGAGATGCCTTCGTCATTGTTGTGGCTGCTACAGCGGTGCTGTAGCGGTGCCTGGCCTGCAAAGGCCGGGGATAGGGCTCATCGTCATCTCGAGGCCGGGATGACTGTGTTGTTCGGTAGGCGCTGGACGCACCGGTCATTACTGCATCTTTCATTGGAGTCTTGGTGGCGGCTGCCATCTCACCTTTCATCTCGACGATGTTTGTCGTCGCGCTGGCATTGACCATCGCGGCGCTGTCGGGCGCATAGGAGCGGCTGCAGAAGATGTGTCCTGCCCATGAAGCTTGGTGTCCCTCACCGTGGCCCCGATGATCGTCATCATCACGACAGCCGCAGTCGTTGTCGTCGTCCTGCCTGCGAGGCTGATCACGACACGCCGGCATCTAGTGGCAGTCCATGACTTCCGATTCCCCTTGGATGACCCCCAGCATCCAATGGAACTCGATGCGGCACAACTTGTGCGGCACCAGTCCTTTAGGTGCGGGGTGTAGTCTTCGTGGAGATCAAGGTGGATGAGCACCTGGCCAGTGAGGCTGTGGCACCCTACCTCAGTTGTCGTTGTTGGCGACAGAGCGGTTGTGGATGACCGTCAGCCATTACATGGAAGAGGGATTGGTGGCCCATGCCCAGAGGCTGAGAGTGGCAACATCTTCTTTGCACAAGGTGGTGACATCGAAGTAGTTAAACACGCAGCCATGGCAAAGCAGCTTGGAGACGACGTTGTTGTTCCACGTGTTGAGGGGCATCCCCTTCATGCACAGGTGAATATGATGGCAGAGCTCAATGATTCCGGCATAGGTGTTCAAGCGCTAGTTGCTTGCATGCAAGTCTAGGATGCCATGCCCAAAGCATCCTGGGTTGATGGTGACTGCGTCGCGGTGGTGTTGGTGGGTGAAGGTGGCAAAGAAATCTTCTAGGTGGTGCGAAACTACGCGAAAAAGGTCCTTGTTAATGCCGGTGTGCGCGTAGATGGCATTGGCGATTGTCACCGCATTGACACCAAGCCTGTTCCGCCCAACCAGATGACGGTGGCATTGTTGATGAGGTGAGCTGCCTGTAAGTCCATGTTTGGTGTGGAGACAAAGATGGTGTGCCCCTCCACCGCGTCCCCGAGCTTGGGCATTGCATCGTGGAGCATGAGTGGCGCACACGTGAGCGATAGGAGTAGTGGTGTAGGGGCGTGACATGTTGACATGTGCCCTCAACTTGGGGAGCTTCAGCACTCGCGCGTGATATGCCCGTTGCGGAGCTAGAGGCAATACTTGATGGGGACTCCGCAGTAGGAGGCGAGGTGACCTCTTGAGAGACACCTGTAGCACCGCAGTTGGTGGGGCTTTTCCCTAGACTTGAATGTGGTGTAGAGGCGTTCCCTTGAATGCTCACTGGTTGGTGAGGTTTGATTGCAAATACGGCTTGACGAGGCTTGATGGTGTCCATAGCTTCCTTATCGGGGAGGGGATTGATGGCGCCACCAAAAGGGGGGGTGAACCACCTGCCAACCTGCTCCTATTATGCTACTAAGCCTCGTGACAGGGCGATGAGCAGCAGCAGTAGAGGAGGATTCAACTAGATCTTCTAGCATTGAAAGTTAAACAAGCTTGTTTGCCCAAGCACCACAATCGAGGGCAGTTAATGCGGAGTAGGAGGCATCCTTGAGGCATGACTTCGGGGCGCCATGAATGTGGCAGTTGAGCCCTTGGAGGATTTGCAGAAGGGAAGCGGGTGGTGGTGTGAACCTGACATGGCAGGGGTTGCCGTCGAAGTCGAGAGACCTGGTAGTGGTCCCATGGGCGCCGACATTCAGAATCTCCAAGGGGGATTCTTGGACCGTGGTGGATCCAGATCTAGGGCATCTTGGAGGCAAGAGATTTGGGACCTAGTTCCAAAAGGGGGGTCGTGAGGGTGTTGCGAACCTTGGGAGGCGGGGTGGCATAGGTAGTGAGGGGTGGTGGAGGGGGTGGCTGCGGTCACTGGAGAAGCGGGGCATAGGGGAGTGGCCAAGGTCACCGGAGCGGCGAAGTGCGTTGTTTGGCGAGGAGGGGGGTCTCATGTTTTCTATGACCAATTTTCTTGAGCTCGCTGGGACTCTTATAACGTGTTTTCTATTAATCAAGACATGCTTTGCATGTGTAAAATTACTGGTATCTCTATATGATACTCATTGGTCATTATTGTATATCTCATTTTTCTTTCTTTCGATGACATGTCTTTGTTGTATTATATAATGGATGCGTTGCCATCCATGTTTTATTTATCACTAATGAATAAAACCTAACCTACTTCATGACTGATATCAAATATGAATGCCTTTTCGGTATCCAATGTCTTTCCCATTTTTGCTCAATTTTGTTATACACAATCATTGTACTTTTTTTTCCTCATGGTCATTTGGCCAAGCGCTCTGGCAAATCATTCTAGAGATGAATGCGCCTACCCTGATACGAGCACGGGGCTGTCGTGCGGTCGACCCACCCTTCACCAACTAAGAAGTGCTCCTTGCTCATTGTATTTGAGGACTATGATATTTGTTTTCTTCTTAGGTCTTGTGAAGCAATATGCTTCTTTCTTGGTTGTCCTTCAGGCAATGGTTGTTCTTTATCCATATAAGAAAATATTATAAGAAAGTTCTAATTGTAACACTGGGTGGTCCTCGTACTCTATATTAGTTTCATCTAAGTTCATCTTTACACCAAATACTTAGAATTTAACGTATTCTCAAATTTTCTTAAAACAGTTAAATTGCTAACTATCCATAAGAAAGTTCTAATTGTAACACTGGGTGGTCCTCGTACTCTATATTAGTTTCATCTAAGTTCATCTTTTCACCAAATACTTAGAATTTAATGTATTCTCAAATTTTCTTAAAACAGTTAAATTGCTAACTATCCATAATGCCATTTCTTGGTGCTATGCAGTGACAATATTTCCTAGCTAAATGCATCCAAATGGTCCTACAACAACGAGCGGGAAATCATCCAGTAAACTTAGTTTTGAGTAGCCTACTTATGCTTATGATGTCATTTATTGAGTTTCCTAAAGGACCGTGGAAACGATTAGATTTCTATCGTTCAAGATTCTTCTGGTAAAGCGATTCTCATAAATGTAAATATATGCTAGCTAGATGAGATATCCTTTATCAACCCAAGGACCAAGGGGGGCTTGGTATTTAGAAATTAAAAATACATGTTTATTAAGTAAATGACTTCTAAAATTGCTTAATAAAGAGGGGGTGCTGCAGGAGTTATTTAGAAACAAATACTTACGTATAAGACTTCTCACATGTGCACGCTCCACCCACTGATTCTCATTTTTGAAAAGAGTTGATGAAACTGAAAGATCAATTCTTCTGGCTTGGCTCATTTCAAGTCAATGTTGGAACGGAAGAGGGACTATGGGAAGATACTTGGTTAGATATTTCTTCTTTGTATGCATTATTCCTCGGTTATACAATATAGTAAGAAATAAACATGCAACAATAAGAGAGGTCCTAGGTTCGGTACCGCTGAACGTATCATTTTGGAGAAGTCTAAGAGGCCACCATTTGACGGCCTCGAGTAAGTTAGTTCAGAAGGTCGCCAATATTTCACTCAATTCGGAATGTGATGTCTTTAGATGGAGGTTAAATCGGTCCGGTCTTTGATCTAGGTGTAAGCATCTATGGAATCTAAAGTTACCCCTTAAAATTAAAATATTTCTTTGCTGCCTTAGCAGATGGGTGATTCTAGCTAAGGATAATCTAGCTAAACGCAATTGGTGAGGAGAAAAGTGTTGTTGTTTTTGCAATCAGGATGAGGCAATCCAACACTTATTTTTTGATTGCCCCTTGGCACGAGTTGCTTGCCACTCTGTTCAGCTAACTTGTTGATGCCTCCTCCGTGTAGCGTTGCCCATATTTTTGGAGACTGGCTAGTGAGCTTGCATATGTTTTTAAGTTCATTTATCTATGTGTGCGTTGTAGCACTTTGTTGGTCCATTTTGGCTTTATATGAATGACTTGGTTTTTGACAAAAAGAAACTCTCTAATTCTCTATAGGTGGTCTTCTTATGTCTTAGTTGGCTGCGATTTTAGTTTTCTCTGCAATATTTGCAGGATGGGGAGCCGATGGAAAATGGCGCCAATAGATGGTAGTTGCTTACCAAAAAGATTATGTGGCAGTTTGAGTGGTGAGCATATAATCGGCTAACCATCTTATTTTCCTTAGGTTTCATATCCAATTGGATGAAAAGTATTTCGCAATGGTTAGTGATGAGGTAATGTCACCAAATCTTTAGAGCATGGACCACAGCTGCAAGTACCAGGTCATGAGTAGGATAATTGAGCTCATGAGGGAAAATTTGACGTGAGGAATAAGCCACCATCTTGTCCTATTGCATGATAGCACACCCAGGACCTTGATGGGAAGTATCACAATAGATCTCCAAATTTTTGTCCATGTCCGGAAGGACTAGAACGGGTGCGGTGGTCAACCTCTTCTTGAGTTCTTGAAAACTCTGTTTACAAGGAAGCATGCTTTTTCATTTTCTAAAAAAATAAAGTATGGTTGGAATTGTTTTCAACGTGGACCAACATGCCCGTAGAGAGCATATAATAACATATAAAAGCTTGAGTTCGATGAACCTAGACAATCTGTTCTTGGTTTCGAATCGGAGGGGGACAAGTTAAAATGGACCGTGTTATTATCTATGCAGTAGGTTAATCCTATTTAGTACTATCTCTGTTTAAAAATAGGTGACGTTTTAAAAAGTATATAGTCAATTTTTTTTAATTTTGACTACTAATAGGTTAAACAATATTTAGTTTGGTGAGGTGAAAGTAGTATAATTAGATTAGCTAAGAAAACTATTTTCAAAACATAAATTTTCATAATTTTTTGCTAATGTATTTATATATAAAGTAACGGTCAAAGATGCATATTAAAAACTGTGTTAATATCAAGGACAACTAATTACAAACGAAGTGAGTACTTAAGGGATCTTCAACAATCTATGTCAACTGTCACTGAGATATGATTCATTGGCATTTAGTGATGTAAAAGAAGAAAATGTGATATTATTGCTTTTAAAGGGATGACCAAGTTGAGGATACTAAGAAGCAGGAAACGATCAAACTAATTGTTGAGGCTAACTTATTACTTACAGACTTGTTTCGTGGGTGTCAACGCATTGCACCATGTCACATATGGTATACGATAAATCATTGTCATAAGTGAGGTCGAGAAGAGAGGATTTTTGATCTATTGATGGTAGAAATATAAATTCTCCAGCTTTAATTAACATGGAATAGTTAGAGCTCAGGGTGATGCCATGACAGCCAAAGGTGGGTGCTGCTGCGACAGGTTTTCCTGCCGCATGCGCTGCCAAGAAGCAACCTGATGCCGCTGCCACCATTGAAGAGCCAAGGAGGAGTAGCCTGACATTGATGAGGACTTCATGGTGCGCGCCCAGCGGATGGCCAAAATCAGGAACCTTGACTCTCCATCTAGTATGTATTTAAATATGCCAGGTTCTACTGTTACTTCTAATTTGGTTAGGATTAGTATCCTAAGGGTCGATGACTCTGAAATTGATGAATCTATCACGTTACTTAAGAAGGTAGAGTTGGATAGGTTGCTTCAGTCAATTAACAAAAAGATTGATAGTAACACTATACCCGTTTTTAAGCCGGTAGAGCGTATTCACTTAGCCTCGGTTGATCACCTTTGTGATGACCTTGCGGAGGAACAACTTGATGATGGGACTTGTCGGTGTTCTAATCCGGCAATGATGAATACGGGGCAGCGTACGCACAGCATATCTAGATGGGTGCACACGGGAGACAAAGTTTAGATAGGTTCAGGCCCCCGAGAAGAGGTAATACCCTACGTCCTGTGTTTGGTGGTTAGCATTGCTTGTATCCCGAGTGCCGCAAGACCTCGAGAATAGATCTCTAGGTTGCTAGGGATATGTGTGTATGAGAGCTTATGAAAGTGTACTAAAAGCATACCGATCAGGAGATCCCTACCTGGCCTTATATAGGCGATCAGGGTAGGGTTACAAGAGTCCGGATCGATTTACAAATTGATCTACTAGTTAGTTACAATTGAATCCGGGATCGCCAGGTAAGCAATTATCCCTGTCTTGTACTCTAAGTCGATGAGGCGCCCCCATGTAGAAGTCGGACTCCGAATAGTCGGCCCGGCCCACCCTATGTCCAGAGGGCCGGATTCGTCCTCCTTGATGATACCTGGGTGCGATACCATCGTCAGTAGTCCCCAAGAAGATTTCCACCCGAGCACCCGAAAAGTTGACGTTAATGTTACTAAGAAAATTACCACAGGGGTTCCCCGGGCTAAATCCAAATCTAAGAAAAAAGTTAAAAAGGAAGGGTGTCTTTTGAAATAACAGAGGTCTTGGAAACTTGAGTAAGCACTAATGTATAGATGAATTAGTTAAAGAACATAACCTTGATTTCGTGGCCATTTTGGAAACCCAAAAGGATGATTTTTCACGACCTCCCAAAAAACCCTAGTTGGTTGGCGTGATTTCCTTTGGAGTTGGACGCCCCATCAGGGACAATCCAGTGGTATCAACCTTGTGGTCTTTGACATTGCTTCAATTGACCATGGAGATTACTTTCTCAAATTTTAGTTACAGAATAAGGACGATGGGTTTAACTGGAACCTTATGACCATGTATGGGGCAGCCCAACTTGACAAGGAGGAGGAATGTTTGGGGCAGCCCAACCTAACAAGAAGGAGGAATTTTTTTGACTGAACTTGTCCAAGCTTGTAGTTGGGTAACACTTTCAATTTTATGTGTCATCAAGATAAGAAAACAATGGCAACTTTTATGCATGATTGTCCTTTCTTTTTAATGTTGTCATTGACAGTCCCAACCTATGTGAGATCACCTTATCTGGACGAAAATTTACTTGGCATAACTCTTTAGACAATCCGACATATGAGAAGCTAGATCGTGCCCTTATGAACATTGATTAGGAACAGAAATTCCCATTAGTTTCAGTTAGGGCGTTAGAGCAGTCTTTATCTGACCACACACCTTTGTTGCTTGATACAAGGACCGCTTCTTACCTAGGCAACGAGCCTATGTTTAAATTTGAGCAGGGTTGGTTTCACTGTGATGGTTTCTTTGGTATAGTGTCCGATGTTTGGACTAATACCCAAGGAGGTACTTTGCCATGTCCAACTGGCAATGCAAAATCCGATCCCTCCATCAATTTTTATGGGGTTGGGCCAAAAATACTAGTGGGATGTATAAGAAAGAAAAAAAGAGACTTATCACCATCATCGATGAACTTGATAAGAAAGCCGAGGTCCAACCTTTATCGGACATCATCTTGATCTCAAACGACAGTTTAATGAGAACCCCGCCAAGTTGTTATGGGAGGAGGAGCTCAAATGGTACCAACAGGAGAAAGTCAAACATTTACTTGAAGGTGATTGTAATACACGGTACTTTCATCTCATCGCCAATGGATGATATCTTAGACAAAGAATATTTCAATTAGAACAAGATGAATGAGTAATACATAGTGAAGAGCTGCATCACCCGCTACTAGAAGGGCATGTTTGGCCCTCATGTGGTGATAGACTCGATGACTGAGGATATACCTCATGTTTCTGAGGAAGAAAATAATACTCACTGAAGCCTTCACTGAGAAGTAGGTCCATGATGCATTGTTTCAGATGGAGCAGAACAAAGCTCTGGCTTCATCACACTGCTTCCCAAAGGAGCGGGAGCTTGGTGCATACAACAGCATAGACTGATCTGCGTGTCAAATGTGAGTTTCAAAATTTTCACTAAGGTCGGTACCAACCACATCAGGATAGTTGCACAAAAGTGATCCGTCCAACTCAACCAATGTTTTTGTCGAGACAAAATATCATGGAAGGAAGGGTGATATTACACGAGAATATCCATGCATTACATTCGAAGAAACTAGGTGGCGTTATTTTTAAATTTTATTTTGAGAAAGCTTACGATAAAGTGAAGTGGCCAAAAACCAACAAGCATTACGCATGGAAGTGTTTTCCTCGAAGTGGTGCACCTGGATTGATAGTTTTATCAAATGAGGAAGCGTGGCCACTAAGGTTAGTGATGATATTGGACCATATTTCCAAACGAAAATAGTTCTCCGTCTGGGTGATCCATTATCTCCCATTCTGTTTAATATTGTTGTTGATATGATCTTTGTGTTCATTCACATGCCAAGGAATGTGGACATATCAGTGGAGTGGTTCCTCACCTGGCCGTTAATGGACTATCCATTCTTCAACATGCGGATGATATTATCCTATTTATGGATCACAATATAGAGCATGGAATTAATATGAAACTGTTTCTTAGCGCATTTGAGCAACTATTAGGACTAAAAGTTAATTTCCATAAGAGTGTGTTATATTAGTTCGGTACAGCTAAGGAGTTCGAATCCCAATACACTCAAATTTTTGGTTGTGTTAGGGTCCTTCCCCTTTCGATAACTGGGGATCCCAGTCCACTATTGGAAGCTCCTTAATAAAGAATGGAAGGGGGTGGAAGATCAGTTTGAGAAAAGATTAAGTAGTTGGAAAGGATCTAATTTAGCATATGTGGGTTGACTGGTTTTGAGTAACCTTCTTCTATTTATGATGTTCTTTTTTGAGCTACCGAAAGGGGTCCATAAAAGATTGGATTTTTGCTAGTCTAGATTTTACTAGCACAAACAAAAGTATATGCTTGCCAATGGGGCATTCTTTGTCTCCCTAAAGAGCAAGGAGGGCTCGACATTCATGACCTAGAGGTCAAAAATATATGCCTACTTTGTAAATGGTTATTCAAACTTTTAAATGAAGATGGACTATTTCATGAGTTAATACACAACAACTATCTGAGAGGCAAACCTTTATCGCACGTGCATGCTCAGCCCATTGACTTCTAGTTTTGGAAAGGGATGATGAAAGTTAAATCTAATTTCTTCTGGTTTGGGACTTGTCAAGCCGATTGTGGGAAGGAGATTAGATTCTATGAGGATACTTGGGTAGAGATACTCTCTTATGCACGATGTTACTAGGCCTTTATAAATATCGCATGGAAAAAACATGCTACAGTAGCTGAAGTCATGTGTTTCGTTCCATTGAACATTTCATTTGAAGGGCGATCATAGACCAACATATAGTGGCCTAGAACACTTTGATACAAAAGGTGTCTAGGGTTTCTTTAAACCAGGAACAAGATATACTTAGATGGCCGCCTACATGGATTTGGACAATTTTCTGTTCAGTCCTTGTATGATGCAATGATGAACTCTCATTACCAGTCTTGGTGCCGACATTTATGGAAAATAAAGATAATGCTAAACATTAAGATTTTCTTGTGGCACCTTAGTAGGGGGAAAATATTAAATTAGGATAATCTCGCCAAATGGAATTAGCAATGGGATAAATAGTGTAGTTTGTGCCACCAGGATGAGACCATTAAACATCTCTTCTTTGAATGTACCTTGCTATAGTCGCTTGGCAATCTGTTCAACTAACTTTTTAAATCTTCTTGTCTATTAGCTAACTACGATCTTGGTCTTCTCTGCATTTGCATGATAGGGAACCAATGGAAGCTAGCGTCAGTAGGTTGGAGTTGGTTACCAAGGACTCTATGTCCCGTTTCGGGTGGCGAACATCTAGGAGGCAATGTGATGGCTAGTTTAGTGTTTCGTAGCATGTCACATGTTTGAAGTTTGCTATCATTTTGTAGTGACTTTGTAATAAATTATGGATCTGTGCATCCTCGAATGCAGAGGTCGGAGGAGTAAAGCTTTTCCATTATCAAAAGAAGTTAGAGCTCTGACAAATACAACAATAAAAATATGATACAAATCATGATTATCAGGGTCACGGTTGATGCACACTTGAGCTTCACATAGTCGCCCTAGGGTATGTTTTGACAGAAATGTCCATTTGTCCAAGTCAATCGGCGAGGTGATTTGGTGAATGCTTATGCTTCATGTCAATTCATGATGTAGACGATTCGCTTGAACTACTATAGAAACGTCTATCCTAGATGGCACATCCCAGACGGTGCAAAGAAATCATCACAGATTAGAGACATCCGAGATGGTTCCATAAAGTTCACCATTTGGGAAATGATCAGATGCCTTGGTGCAAGAATAAACCACCTAGGATAAGGCCACATCCTAGACGGTTGAAAATATGAACCATCTGGGATAACATCTGAGACGGTTCAAAATATGAACCGTTTGGGATGTGGACATATCCTAGATGGTTCAAAAAAATTCTGGGATAGGTACACATCTTAGACAGTTTATATTTTGAATCGTCTCATTTTTGAAACCCTATATAAGGCCAGAGCCTGACCAGACAGATCTAGGTATCATAGATTTATTAGGTCGGGCTGGCTGATTGGGTGATTTCGGTGAAATTGGGCGTAGTTAGTGGAGATCAAGGTTGTCAAAGGTTAGTAATCATTCTAATTACATTGTATTCCTCTCCATCCTTACTAATTTTAAAAAGAGAGCTTGAATAGCTTAATTCCTATTGATTGTGGAATTAGAGCTATGATGCATGTGTAGGCACATATGTTTAGAAAGTAGAGGATTATTTAGATCAATACAAATATTTAGGGTTTAAGCCTACCTAGCAATTGGAATTTGTATGCATATAGTTTGCATTTTGGTGAAGAAGTAAAGAGTAGCTATGCACTTATTTTATAAATTGTACTTTACATCATTATACTTGTTATGGAGGGATGATCTTAATTAAATCTTTATATTGAAATAGTAGATGGATCGAAGGTGGATATACAATGAAAGCCATTATAGTGAAGCTTACATTAATGTCGTATCTTCTTTTACAAGAGCTATCGAGAAGGTTATGTTGAATAACAGAAAAGAGTTGATGTACTATCCACGCATCGACTGTGAGAATGATAAGATGTGGCATAATTGAAAGTAGATCGAGAATCACTTGATTCGAAAGGGTTTCATGGAAGGGTATATAATTTATACTAAGCATGGTGAAGAGGAGGTGATAGATGAAGATAATAATAACATCATGGACAACCAAGTTAATGGCGCCAGACGTAGGCAATGATGATAGGCTAGATGACGGCGATTGTGGTGGTGTTGATCAGATGTCGATTGATGAGAATGCCTTGCCCGATCAGGATTAGATGCTGCGTGATGCGAAGGGTAACCACGATGATAGAACCTATAATGAGCTTTTGGGCTTGTTTGAGGACTTAGAGAAACCTTTGTATCTAGGTTGCAAGAAAAAGTACTCAAAGTTGTCATTCATACTAGAACTTTTGAGGCTGAAGGCAGAAAAAGGATGGTCTGACAAGAGCTCCACCGCACTATTAGGTCTTTTGGTGGACATGTTTCTGGAGGTGAGTTGCCCATAACCACCTATAGAGCAAAGAAGGTTCATTGTCCACTAGGAATGGAAGTAGAAAAAATATGCATGTCCAAACGACTGTATCCTTTATGTAAAGAGTATGCAAACTTACATTCGTGTCCAGTGTGTAAAACATCTTGATACAAGCATAAGAGTCAGGTAGATGCCGTCGATGATGGCACTGAGGTGATGAAAGGAACTCCAGCAAAGGTTGCTTGGTATCTGCTTGTAATTTCGGACTTTTGAACATGAGCACTTGCTCGAGCCCATTTCACGATGTTACAACACAGGACTATAGTTTCCCCGTATATTCAAGAGCATGAGGAAAAGCTAAGGAGCGAGTATCCGAAAGGGTCAGATCCTTAGAGGATGAAAGAACACAACATTCAATTCAATGATTGGTTAGTGAGCGAATATGTGGAGGATCGTCTAGTGATACTTTGACATGGTTGGCAAAAGGACCATCCTTTATAGTTAAAACTTGGCAAGGATACGACATAAAATGGGAACACATATACTAAGACTCAAAATGCAAAGAGCACCTACCAGAATAGCAGTGTCCACATTGATGCCTGACATATAATTGATAGGAAAATGCTATACTACAGGTTCATAGAGGAGATTTGGGAGCTCTACCATGTAAAGTTTAAGATTCCATTGTTCTGGTGTCATTGGGTCAATCTGCAATACGTCAAAGTAGACAAGTATGGATTCAACACCATCGACCTTGACCGTGTCGCATACAAAGACGAACGGTTCGTGCTTGCCGACCAAGTTGATCAAATCTTCTATTTAACCGACCCAGAAAATAAGAAGCGGCACGTAGTTATGCCTGGAAAAAGAAGCATTACAGGTGTTGAAAATGTAGTGGACGAGGAAGATTATAACCAATTTGATGACTTGTTGCCTATTAGGGACCGCATAAGAGTCGAGGAAGAACAACCAGCTGAAACTTGCTACAAACGCGACAATCATTCGAAGGGATAGTGTTGTAATGGAAAAGTTGAATGTCATATTTTTGTAATGGAATGATGAATGAAGGTATATTTGTGTAATGTACGGATTAAGGTATACCATGAGAAGTGATAGTGTTATAATAGAATGATGAATTGTAATATTTAAATAGTACTAGAAAGTATGAAAAAGAGAATTAAGGTATATGGAAAAAGTGCGAGAAATAATATACTAGATGGATATGGATTATCCCAGACGGTTCATCACTTTGAAGCGTCTAGGATATGGCCCCATGCATAAAGTCAGGCCCTTAGCCCTAACTCCTCTGTGCCCTTTTCCCTCCTCCACGCCAGCCACCGTCACATCCTCCTCTTAGCCCTAGCCTTGGCTGTTGACCTATCAAGTTGAATTAGCCTATTTGTCAATTTATATTAGTAAATATGTAATTTACACCGTATCTAGTGCATTTTTTTTGCAAGAAAAAATGATTTCAGTTGAATACTATTAAATTATGGCGATCATGCTCTATGAGAAGGGAGGTACAGTTGTGGAGTCTTGGTGCACCCTAGCATTGAGGGTGGCGTAGGGAGCTTAGGGATGCAACATTCTTTGTGAGGCGGGTGGACGGGGGAGTGGGGTGGGGTAGAGAGAGAGGGCGGAGTGCGGCTGCGCTTGCTGTAGGTAGGCGACCAATCAATTGTATTGGTGGGGATTAGGTGATGATCAACTTATTGATATAAACCTAGCCCTAAATCTCTATTGCTACGTGGGCTGGGCCTATACGAGTTACTGGGCTGGCCTAGGCCACTCGTGGTGGTAGATGACTCGATGGATTAAAGGCACACGCCCGACATTAGTTCATAACAAGCTCGTGAGTTTTGAATTTTTGAGTCACTGTCCTTGCTGTATGAGTATGAGAAAGAAGTCAGATTACCTTGTCATGTTACATATATAGATGGATTTTTTCTTGGAAGAAGTCTGATTACCCTTCAATTTGACCCACTAGCCATACAAGCCTTGAGGAAGAAACCAACCAACCAGTACCGCTGCGTTCCATGACGAGGTGGTCTTAGAGGAGTTTGTCCTGTGTACTATGACATAGCACCGTTATAGGTGGTTTTATCACTCTACCATATGCCCTCGATGATGTGGCAATCCGTGGCGGAGGGAGGGGGTCTAGCATGAGCTAGGGCTCCCTCCAATGATCCAACAAGTACATCAATAGTTAGTATTAGCCCTTTAAATTTCAACGAAATATTAATATTGGCACACTTTAATACTTCTTATCAATATTGTCGTATTGTATATCTCATTTGGCTCTGTGATCTCTAATTCCTGCCTCTGCTGCCGGTGGCAATTGCTCCCAGCAACTCATACAGTGGGGACCAATTTCTACCGACAATAAAATTGGAAAATATGACAACGATGTAGCACAGGAATACATAGCACCTAATTAACAAAGATTCTGTTCGTCCTAACCTATCATGTCAAGAATCTAACATACTAAGCCCACTGCCTACATTTCATTTGAAGGAAAATAGGTGGATAACATTCTCTTTTTGGCGAACCATTGTCCCTAAAGTCCTACTGACAATAAAAACACAGACAAAGCACATAGTCCGGGTGTAAGCACCAGCTAATGCAAGTTTGACACGGTTGGTACTTCGTATTTGGGCTGCAACCAGCCAATGTGCTAACGTCGGCTTCAAATTGGGTTGCAAATTGCAACATGGGCCCAGAAAAGAAGGTTTGGGCGGCTGGGCCTCGCTATCCCTGGGCTGGACAATGTATAGCTGCTTTTCCCTCAGGCGGCTCCGATATTTTGCGTATTCCCGTAATTCTTTTGGTACTACATAGAGGAGACTCTGTGGCGTCGGTCGTCCGGGCGACGTGAATCCATCCAATCACACGCTAATCAACGCATTAGATTAAACTGCTTTGCAGCCCACGTTATACTCCTTCCTTTCCATTTCCTTTCCAGAGATGGAACACAGAGAGAGAGCAGCGCCACGGGACGCCTCCACCACCGAAGTGGCGCTCCAGCGAAGACATGGAGCTCTGGCGCGGAGGAGGTGCTCGATGGGCTCATGCGCAAGCGCTCTGACGAACTCAGGCGGAGGAGGCTCTCCGACAAGCTAAGGAGGAGATGCGGGACGAACTCCGGTGAGGAGTTGGTTGGGGATTTTGTCCAGATCTGAAAGAAGATTTCTTTTTGGTGATTTTGTCCAGGAGACATAGCAGAGAACGTGGGCGTGCAGGAGGGAGGGGGTGAGAGAGCACGGATACAACGTGAGGTGGGAGAGGAGCAGAGGTAGAGGATGGCGTCCATGCCATTGGATCAGGCCGGATCCTTAGGTTGTCGAGGCGTACGATCCTGCCTTCGATCGGACGTCCGACGGGTAGAGCCTCCCTTACATGGACACAAAGAATTCAGGACACCAAGAATTCCATCTCACAGCCGTCAATTAACATTATAAAGAAATGTCCTCGAACTATACACATATATACATATCACACCATGCACACTGTGCGTATGAATTTGCGACGAAGCATGTATATATGAACATATATCACCAATCCCACTAAACTGCAACCAATCATATGACCCCCCCACCACCAATGCATCACTCGAAAAGCACTAAAACAGAGAGAAAAGAATTCACACCCAAAATTAAACCCAAAGTAACCGCCAATTAATCCTTCGGGTTCAGCATGTCGACCATGAACTGCATGACCTCAACCTGCATCTGCAGGCGCAGGATGTAGCCTGCGGAGTGCAGGAGGAGCTCGTCGAGCCGTGGGCGGTCCTCCTGCAGCTGCTCGCCGTCGGCTCTCGGCAGGAGCGTCCTAAGCGCTTGGATCTTTCGTCTGATCACGTGGGCGCGCCTCCTCGACGTCGACGTCGCCGAAATCCCCAGCTTGGCGCCGGCTGCCTTCTTTGAGGGCTTTCTTATGCCCGTGAAGGCCTTCTTCCTCGCGAGGAAGCGCCTTCTCGCCGGTTGAGCCACAGTGCGGCCACAGCTGCTAGTTGCGCGAGCTGCCATGATGAACACCGACTAGCTAGGCTAGGCAAGGTGTAGGTGTATCTAGAGCACAACAATGGCAGCGAGAAAGAGCCAGCCGTGCCTGACTGCCTGTACAATTAATAGCAATGCAATGAGAAGTGAGAATGAGGAGTGAGGACATGTTCGTTTATATAGATGGCACGGCATGCCTGTGCGAAGTAGGTGGAAGAAAAAATAAACATCAAAGATTTGCTCGAGTATCGTGACATATATGGGTGGATATGATGAACAGAAGGGCACAATGTGCGTAAAGGGACGGATCGAGAGCACGTTACTTAGCATCTGCGTGCATGAGAGGTGTTGCTTGAGGAGGAGGGCATGTTCTCTGCTAACTCAACGTCACATGCCGCCACATGCACGCATGCATGGCTCTCGTTGGCGCGCGCTAGCTCTTTCTCTCGCGGCTCATGCATGCCGTCATGCGCGCGCGCGCGCACCACTCGTCGGCCACTCCCTCCGGCGGATCTCCTTGTCAAAACACGCTGTACGATTCCCTCCGGCCGCCACTATACTCGAGTTCCTTGCATCTTCGATCGATGTGTCCTGGCCGGGTCCATATACGTACGTGCCCGGCGATGGACGTGTCAGATGCTCGGCCGGTGACGTCGTCGATGAGCAACTTCGATCTGTGAAGAGTCTTTGTCCGTTCGAACTCACAGGAGACGGGATAATGTACGTAACCTAGACGAATTAATTAATTGGGCTAGTTTCTTTCGGTGACACTTGTAAAAGACGTATAGGACATCGAGATCATTTCCAGCAGCGAGCAATCTGCAGTTTCAGTTAAGCATGTGATCCGCTGATTTGTTTGGTATATATCGTAGGTGTGTACAAAGGTACGGAATACGCGCACGCGGATCACTTACTAAGGTCTCGTGCTATCGAGGCATGCACAACTCCATATGTACTACGGAATTACGCCAATTGCATGGACCACAATTTTCTCCTTTTGGATCATCTCTACTTGATACTTGTTCAACCGGCAAAGAACGCCAACTATTGGGGCACTTGACCTGCTTATTATAGCAAGGGAATAACAGTGGCAGGTCTAAAGAAAATAATCACTTGGTTAACGAAAGTGTAGTTCAATCTCCAGAACCATAATTCAGGGTTACTATGTTGATATATGATCCGAATTCATATTGATGCACATCAAGCCAGCGATATAAGATCCATATAATGGATGGACAGGGTGGGATCTTGGTGTGACCACACCAAATGTTTCACTTTTTGGATCTTCTGTGATGGAGGCAGTTCCAGATTCTTTTGTTTTCATATCCTGTTTTCGTATTCGACTCAAGTCAATCCTATGCCATCACTATAAATACCCCTTGTAAACCGCACGGGACGATATGTGATCTCATTGTTAGTCCCCTGCATTTGTAAACTCTTCGGATATAGTGAAGATCGCTATCGTCCACGTAAAAATCAGTGTTCCTGTTCTTAATCTATTTTATTTATTGCCCGTCAATTTCTAACAAGTGGTGTTAGAGCCACGTTCGTTGCCCATTCAATCTAGGGTTTGTTTGACATGGCGTCAATGAAGTATGATCTTCCATTGCTGAATTGGGGCACGCAATTCTCATTCGTACAAGTGAAGATGTGGGCGTTATTGGCGCAATCCGATCTAAATGAGGCATTGGATGGCTTCGAGGGCCAAGGAAGCCAATACATTGTCTGATGAAGAGAAGAGGAAGGATCGTAAAGCTCTATCCTAAATTCAACTTCACATGCGCAATAATATTCCGTAAGAGGTGCTAAAGATCACATCGACCGTTGCCCCATGGCTAAACCTCGAAGAAATCTGCATGACAAAAGATCTTACTAGTAAGATGCATCTCAAGCAGAAGTTGTTCTTACACAAGTTGCAGGACGAAGGTAATGCATTGGATCATATTTCAGAATTTAAAGAGATCGTCTCTAATCACTACTAAAGAAATCATTTGTACAGACGGTTCGGAACTTCCGTGCGGGACGGTTTTCTGAACCGTCTATACGAAACAGTCTGTACAAATCAGGTTTGTACAGACGGTTTTTGAACCGTCTGTACAAATCGATTAGCACTCGTCTGTGATGTCATGTTATAAAAATAAAAATATAACCCCTCACGCCATGTGCCCAAACCTTCAGCCGCATCTCATCCCGTCGTCCGTGCAGTCCCATCCAACCGCTTGAATTAAATCGCACAATATGCTTCCAGCGGGTTTCAATCCCGCAACCTCGTGTTGTCCAGCGAGGGGAGTTGCCAGCTGATCTAGTCTGATTATGCGACACATATGGGACGGTTTTCTTCTTAACTCATGCCTACGACTAAGCGGGACGGTTCTAAATTTGGAACCGTCTGTACAAATAGCACAGACGGTTCCAAACTGAGAACCATCTGTACTGTTCGATTTGTACAGACGGCTGCAATTTGGATCCGTCTGTGCTATTTGTACAGACGGTTTTAAATTAAAGCCGCCTGTGCTGTAGCTCCGAGTGCTAGTTTGAGTCAAAATTCAACTCTAGTTTGAGAGGTTTTAGTAAAATAGCCATAACTTTCTCATATGAAATCCGTTTTGGGTCCACGACCACTCAAATCAAAGCTAATGACGACGCGCTTCTGAAAAAAATACACGTGTATACCCCTGTACGCATCTTGACCCTCAAAATTTGGCTTCTAAGTAGGACTTTTTTGCTCCGGAAGTTTTTCCATTACTTTTTTTGATCTTGCGGAGGGCATATCTCCTTCACCCGGACTCCGAATTGGGTGATTCTTATTTTTCTGGTTAGCTTGAGTCGAGGACTTGCTTTCCACCTTGATCCCAGCTTCTGCCGAGCACTTTCATCCGGGCGCCGTTTTCAAAATCTTCGATTTCGGGCCGGGATTTCCACTAGTCGTTTCGTCGACTTTCTCGGAATTGGCTCAAAATTTTTGGAGACGTAGAGTTTGGCCTCCCGCTCACAGCCGTGAAAACCGTTTGACAATCGGAGCTGTCAAACTCCCTCCCTGACGCTGCCACTTTCCTGCCGCGGCAAGAAAATCTGCAGTTTTTGCTGCCGCGGCAGCAGAGATCAACTAGCCTTGCTTCATCTATTTGTACAGACGGTTCCAAACTTAGAACCGTCTGTACTGTTCGATTTGTACAGACGGTTCCAAGTTTAGAACCGTCTGTACTGTTTACAGATTTGTACAGATTGTTCCAAACTTAGAACCGTCTGTACTGTTCGATTTGTACAGACGGTTCCAGTTTAGAACCGTCTGTATTGTTTACAGATTTGTACAGACGGTTCCAAACTTAGAACCGTCTGTACTGTTTGATTTGTATAGACGGTTCTAGTTTGGACCCGTCTGTGATATTTGTACAGACGGTTCCAATTTGGAACCGTCTGTACTGTAGCGTCCCGCTTGTTGGGAACCGTTTATACTCATTTTCTCAGACGGTTTTCGTTTGGAACCGTCTGTGATACTATTTGTACAGACGGCTTCAAAAAACCATCTGTACAGGGGCGTCCCGTTAAATGAATTCTATAGTAGTGAATCTAGAGCCAATGGAGGTAAAATATGACAAGGAATATTTGGGTCTAATTATTTTGTGTTATTTGACTAGTTCATACTCAAAATTCAAAGATACCATATTACATAGTCGTGATACACTGACCCTCAATGAGGTTTATGAAGCCTTGCATGCCAAGGAAAAGATAAAACAGATGGATCTCCTAAAGGTTCAAATTCACAAGCAGAAGGCTTGTCTATTTGTGGTAGAACAAAGGAGGAGAACACAAACAATAGAAACAGAGAAAAAAGTTTGAATGGCTTAGGGGCCGATCGAAGTCCAAAAGCAAGTATAAGTTGTGCAAATATTGCAAGAAGGATGGGAACAACATATTTGAGTTTTACAATTTACAGAAGAAGGAAAAGAGGAATGACATGTACAAATTGAAAGGTAAAACTGAAGATGAAGGTATGGAAAATTTGGGTTGTGACAATAGTTTTGATGGTGATATGCTTGTGGTTTTTTGATGGATGTGTTGAAACTAATGATAAATGGACTCTTGATACCATGTGCACTTTTCATATTGGTTTACTGCTTTAGAGCCTATCAATGGTGCTAGTTCTGTTTTGATGGGTGATGACCATACTTGTAAGATTACAATAATTGACTCTATTTGTATTAAGATGTTTGACAACACTATGAGAACTTTATCAAATGTTCAGTACATACCAAATATGAAGAGAAATCTTATCTTGCTGACTGCTCTTGTTGATTAAGATTACAAGTATTCAGGTGGAGATGGAGTCCTCAAGGTCACCAAAGATTCTCTTGTTGTGATGAAAGGTGACAAAAGACCTTCCAACAGTCTATATTATCTTCGAGGTACAACAATTACAGGTAGTGCTACCATTGTTTCAAATAAGCTATCTGATTCTGATGCATATGAGTGAACTTGGCATAATTAAGTAATAGAGGACTTCTGAAAGGATATAGCATCGGCGACCTAAAATTTTATGAGCATTGCATTTTCGATAAGCACAAGAGGGTGAAATTGCATACTTTGTTTCATACTACAAGGTATTTTTGATTATGGGATTCTGATTTATGGGGACCATCTGGCAAGCTTTCGCTAGGTGGTGCACGTTATATGTTGACCATTGTTGTCGGCGTTATAATCCGGCAATAATGAATGCGGGGCGGCGTACACACAGTAGATCTAGATAGGTGCACACGGGAGATAAAATTTAGACAGGTTCAGTCCCTCAAGGAGAGGTAATACCCTACGTCCTGTGTTTGATGGATGTCATTGCTTGTATCCCGAGTGCCGCAGGACCTCGAGAACAGATCTCTAGGTTGCTTAGGCTATATGTGTAAAGAGTATGGGAACTGATGAGGCTATGGCTATGGCCTATGATAAGATACCGATCGGGAGATCCCTACCTGGCCTTATATAGGTGACTAGGGTAGGGTTACAAGAGTCCGGATCGGTTTACAGATTGGTTTTTTAATTAGTTACAACAGAATCCGGGATTGCCGGGTAAGTATTTATCCCTATCTTGTACTCGAAGTCGATGATGCGCCCCCGTGTAGAAGTCAGACTCCGAGTTGTCGGCCCGGCCCACCCTATGTCCAAAGGGCCGGCTTTGTCCTCCTTGACGATACCCGGGTGCCATGCCATCGTCAATTGTTGATGATTACTTTAGAAGAGTTTGATTATATTTCTTGAAGCATATATCAGAAGCATTTTAGCATTTAAATAGCAGAAAACTATGGTTAAAAGACAAATGGAATAGAAGGTAAAGAAGCTTCACAGTAATAATGTGATATAGTTCCGTTCTAATGAATTTGAATCATATTGCGAGTTTGAAAGCATTGCTAGGCACTACACCATTCCACATACTCCTCAATAAAATAGTGTGGCTGAGTGTATGAGCAGGACCATTATCTCCAAGGCCCACCGCATATTGTCAAATGCAGGATTGCATAGGTGTTTTTGGGCTGAAGCTGCTTCCACTGCTTCTTACCTTATTAATCGGTCACCTTCTCTTGCAATTAAAAATAAAAATCCAATTTGAGTATGATCTGGTTCTCCAACTGATATTCAGAGTTGAGAGTTTTTGGTTGTACTGCATATGCTCATGTTGATAATAGAAAATTAGAGCCTAGAGCTGTTAAGTGCATCTTTCTTGGTTATAAATCTGGTGTTGAAGGATATGTTGTGGAACCCTGAAACAAATAAGGTTGTGATTAGCAGCAATAATGTCGTACTTAACCGAATCTTCTATGCTTCAAGATAATCTGTGTACTAATGTTCCTATTGAGAATGAGCAGAAATCAAGTGTTCAGGTGGAGCACTTTGTTGGTTCAGGTGACACATCAGATAAGGGAAATATAATTGTTCACGATGCACCCATTGATCAGGATACACCCGCTGTTAGGATCCTCCTATTGTTGAGCAGCCTCCACCACCACCAAACTAGTTGTTATCAACTGGCAGGATTAAGAGGGAACATAGAGCAGCCAAGAAGTATATTGGAGTATGTAATGTTGCTTATGTTTTGATTGTCGCAAAAGAAATTGAAGGTAATTTAGAACCTTCATCATACTCTGAGGCTACTATTTCTGCTGGTTGCAGTAAGTGGATGACTGCTATGAATGAAGAAGTGGAGTCACTTGATAAGAATGACACTTGGGAATTAGTAAAACTGCCTAAAGAAAAGAAGCCTATCCATTACAAGTGTGTTTTCAAGAGAAAATAAGGTATTTCTCCAAGGTATAAAGCAAGATTGGTTCCTAAAAGTTATTGATAGATTCGAGGTATTGATTTTATTATGTTTTTGCCCTATGGTAAAACATTGCTTAATTTGCACTTTACTCTGTATAGTTGCTATGCATTATTATGATCTTCAGCAATTATATGTTAAAACTGTATTTTTGCATGGGGATTTAGAAGATGATATCTATATAGACCAACCTAAAGTTTTGTTATCTGGAAAAGAGAACCTCATTTTTAAGTTAAAGAAGTCTCTTTATGAATTGAAACAATCTCCTAGGTAGTAGTACAAGAAGTTTGATACCTTCATGCTTTCTCAAGGTTTTAAAAGGTCTGTTTTTTATAGAAGTGTTTACTTAAAATTCATTAATGGTTCAGCTATATATTTGCTCCTTCATGTTGATGACATGTTGATTGCAACAAAAGATAAGACAAAAATTGAAAAGTTAAAGGCGTAGTTGAATAGTGAGTTTGATATGAAGGACTTGGGTGCAACAAAGAAAATTCTTAGCATGGAAATGTCCAAATACATGCCTTCTAGTAAATTATACCTAAGTTAAAAAGGGTATGAGAAAGTCTTTGCTGCTTTAATATGCATGAGGGTAAACCAGTGAGTCTTTTATTAGCTGCACACTTCAGATTATCTTCAGTTTTATGTTCATAATCAGATAATGATATTGAATACATGTCTAATGTTTCATATTCTAGTGTTATTGGTTCTCTTATGTATGCCATGGTATGTTCATGTCCTGATTTATCACATGCACTAAGTGTTGTTGATAGAGTCATGGCTAATCCTGGTAAAGAGCATTGGAAAATAGTTTAGTGAATTTTCATATATTTACGTGGTACTTCTAATGCTTGTTTACAGTTTGAAAAATCTAGCGATGGACTTATTGGTTATGTGGATTCTGATTATGCTGGTGATTTGGATAAGAGAAGGTCACTCATAGGTTATGTGTCCACCATTGGTAGTTTTGCTGTGAGTTGGAAAGTAAGTTTGCAAGCTACTGTAGCTTTATCTACTACTGAAGGAGAGTATATGACCATTTTGAAGCATGCAAAGAAGCTACATGGTTGAATGATTTATGCACTGAGCTTTATGGAGATACTTCTTGTATTACTATTTTTTGTGATAATCAGAGTGCTATATGCCTTACAAAGGATCAAATATTTCATGAAAAAACAACGCAATGGAGATATCACTATATTCAAGATGTCATTGCTCAAGGTGATGTTAAAGTATGCAAGATAAGTACTCATGATAATCCTGCTGATATAATGACAAAGCCAGTTCTTATTACTAATGCAGCGACTCACATAATACCCTTTCGAGTAATATGCTAGTCTTTGACATGTTGCAGACGAAGTGCCTTCTCGTCTACAACACATCACACAGAGTAGCATGATAGAAACATTGCAGTGGTCCATTTATTACAACTTAATTTACAAACTCAGAGAACAAGATGTAATTATACAAACATATTCCTAAAAGTACGAGGAATTTAAAACCGTTCCAGTTGGTTACAGCAAAAGACATATCTATACTCTCCTTTTCCACATCCTATACTTGTACTCTACGCTTCAAGGTCTTCACCATAGTAGTCGAAGTAGTGGTCGATGCCTTCGTCCTCCTTCGTCGCTGTCGGCCCCTTGGAGACTTTATCTTCAACCCCGATGTCAACTATATTTTGATTTATCGTCGGCTCACCTTCTAATCAAAGAAATTAGAATAGAGGGATGAGTACAGAAGGTACTCAACAAGTCCATGATTAGCAAAGTGGTGTTTGATGCTCTATCTACTGAGAACAGCAATGCTCTTCAAAAGCAATGTAATTTTGTCAGGTAAGAGAGTCAAGTTTTAATTTAAGAGACTAATGATCTCATGTCTCACAAGCTGTTAGGATTCCTGATGAATCCCTTTCTTGCCAGGTTCACAGTTCCAACAAGGAACATGAAGTGATAATACCACGATTCAATACACTCTACAGAGGTGCGCAACTGTACCCACACACGATCATAAGAATGTACCCGAGGTAGCTAATCTCAGATCACGTACCCATGATCACAGAGCCGTTTTGCCACCCGATCGGTTATACCCCGCGTCGTAGTCCCGCACAACAGCCAGGGACTACCAGCCTCACGTTGATACTACAGATACAACGTTTTGTGAGTAGCACACATGGCTAGCTTCACCTTCCCAACAGTTGATACTATAGATACAACTATTGAGGTCTTCCTTTCCCGGGGGAGTATAGACCTAGGACAAAGGTACTTTAGCTCAGCCCCGCCCATACAAGGTATGTGGTATGCGCGATCACTACGGCCCTTAAGCACATTCGATCATTGGTTGCATTAACCTTATATGAAACAATCCCGTGTGATGAAACCTGCCTTCCAATGTGCCATCGGCACCCATTCCAAGGTTTCATCACCCACCATGATTCACGCCCAAAAACCAGCGATCAAACAATTCCAAAGTTGATTCAATTTAGAAAATAGGTTTTCATTTTGTGCATATTATAGACCAGAAGGAAATTTTGTAAAACGTTCTCAACGGATATGAACAAGAAACTGGACTTGCCTGGTATCAGATTGGAAGTGGAGTTCGAAGGGTTTACTTGTGGAACTCCGGCTTCTGGCAAAGAAAGCAATAAAGTCCAATAAGGACTAATCCGGAGCATTCCAAAGACGAATGCATATGACATGACAATGTATGCATGAGAAGAATGCCTTATAACTGCAAATCGATATTCACCATTTTTCTTGGACATCATGTATATGGTCCGTAGTTATTAGATGATTAAGCAAATTGTTAAATACTTATAAATTGGCATGTAGTCTTAAAGCAAACATTAATTACTTAAACAGTACTTTAACATTAATTAAATGTGAATACTACTATCTTCCATATTTTGCTTAACTAAAATGATTAGTTGTTATAATTTGACCTACGATTGGTACTTGGAGTATTTGCTTAGATCCCCATTTTCTTTGTCCGGTAAAGAAGGAAAATTTTTGTTTAAGTAAATAACTCACAATTTTTGTTTAAGTCTTTCATCTAGATTTTTATACCTCTCTTTATTGAAATATAGAAATTAACTTTTAATTTGAATTTCATTTTGGTTTTAGAGAAAAGGAATCATCTATTGGGCTGGCTCGCCACTGGAATTGGCCTGTTTGGTCTTCTAGCTCTACTGGACTAGCTCGTTAGGCCCATTTGGAAAGACCCCCTAACCCTAAACCGTGCCCCTTTCTCTTTCTCCCTATGCACCGTGACCGACCGATCCCCTTTCTCACACGTACGCCGCCGCCTCACCTTCTCTCACTTGCGCTGCCGACGCCCAACGCTGCCTCCGCCTCGGTCCAGCCTTTGACCTCCTTCACCTGTGTTTTCGTCCCTCTCTTGGTTGCGGCTGCTCACGCCCTGCTCATGGCCACTTCCTCGACATAGCTGCACTGGCCTCCCCCTCGTGGTGGCCACCTCGGTTGCGCCGCCCGGGACGGCAAGCGGCTCGGCGTCGCAGCCCCGCCACCGGTGGAGCTCCGCTGGTGGTGCATCTCGGTGTGCTATTTCACTCCATTCCTTCACGACCGGTAAGCTCCCTTGACCTCTCTCCCTCTATCTTCTAATGCTAGGGTATGTCTTCATTGTTACGGTTTATGACCTAGCATACTTGGTCTAGTGGTTCACTTATTCATGTACGGATGCCTGGCTCATGCCCTATGCAATTCCTTGTTCCTACATAATGTGATTCGATATCTATTCCTGATAATTCATTTTTGAAAGGAGGTAAGGGTCGTCTAATGCTCGAATGGCATGCTTGTTTTAGTCATAGGCAGTCGATTGTTAGTTGATTGGAATTAAATTACACATTGATACTAATGATCAGGTACTAAAGACTTAAACCAAATATGCATGCTCTAGTATTGATTCTTAGCAATTGTGGCATAAGGACTTGGGTTGACTTGTCACTTAACTTCGGTCATAATCTATACTGATTCAACTTGGTCACCTACTGTTATTAGTTGGGTGTTCAGTTTAAGAATTTTGCTATAGTTAGTTTAATCCCTTGCTGGTTATTAGCATTTTGATGGACAGGAACTTAGCTTCATGAGATATACTTCTATCCTGTCAAATAACTAGCTAAAACTCTAACACAGTTAATTCCATGGCATAATTAATCTGTCCTTATAGGTCTGTAGTCTTTCTCTGGATTCTTTTATTTCTATCTTGAAGTTTAGTCTTTGTTCTAATATATGAATATGGGTGCTGTAACTATGGCAGTATTCCTGCTAGTATACTTGGATCTTTTAGTGTCATATTTTTGCATAATGTGATCTGCCTCAAGCTAGAAGTCCCTTTTCTAACCTGTTTCATTCTTTAATTACCTACTACAAGTTTATATACAGTCATTATACTAAAGATAAGAACTGATACTATTCTTAGTTGTGGCTAGCTCTCTAAGATACTAAAGAATGTCATTTATGCTAAAGTGTGCTGTTGTTCAATTCATAGACATGGTTCTGCTGCTACACTTGTTCCTCTTATCATTTTAGTTTTCTGATGAGTGTTGTAATATGTTAAATTGAGACTGGTTTGTGTTAAGAGGATTTCCTTTCATATGTTGGTGATGCTACACTTGAATAACTGTTTGGCTCAGAGTAATCTACTACCCTCTGCATTTCTTATTCCCTTTAGTTAAACTGCAATGTTTGTTATGGTGTATTATACGATTACATTCCTAGCTGATATGTTCTAAGACTTATTCGTGGCTTATTGATTATGGTCATGCTCCTTTCTGTGTATGTGTTCCTGCCATAGTCTAGTTGTCTATTATTTCCTAGTTTACATGTTACCGTTAGTGGGAACCTCAATTTCTCTGTTGGGTATTCCAAGGGAATATGAGTAGTTATTGCTCTTGATCTGTTGTTGGCTATTCTGGAGTACAAAGGTCTATTGCTTGCTAGAAATTTTAACTGCCTTCATGCATCAGTATATGTGATATAAGTGTGATCTTGAGATCCCTGATCTCATCCTAATATACTATTGGTGGCTAAGCTTCATCTTAGTTTGCTGATAAGAATGATGCTTTTGCATCTGAACATATGGTATAAGTTTATATGTATATGTGGTTCATAAATACATGCTTTAGAAAACTGATAAAAACATTTATTATGCTAGATTATTAATCCATTTCTGTAATGTTTAGAACTAAGGAGAAATTTGAGAAAGATGATAAGAACGGATAGTGCTCTTTAAGTTTAGCTAATTAATTGATGTTGCTTGTGTGATTTGGTATTTTTTTAAGGCTGATAAGAGCATGATACTACACTGTTCTCTATTATACTTATGTGTTGGTGGATTTCAATTTCTAACTGGTATGCTGTGGTTAACATTTTTTTGACCATTTAGATGATCTGCCTTGTTGATATATATATATATATATGTATATATATATATATATATATATATATCAGTTTGTCAAACTGAAAGAACATATACTTCTTATATATATATATATATATCAGTTTGTCAAAGTGAAAGAACATATACTTCACTTGGTTTAGTTCAACTCTATGATGACTTTGATTTGAGAAGGGTTAGAGAAAGGTATTCTGATAAGAACAGGTCTCATGCTTGATCTTGGCTAGCTAATGAAGATGTTTAGACATCTGAAGCATGTGTTGAAGTATGATAAGAACAGAATACTACACAGCTGCCTATTCGGTTGCCTTTAAAACCCTATGATGATTAAAATCTGAGGGTCCCCTAAAATCCAACTTCACATGCATATGCAGACTATGATGATCTGGATGGGGTTTTACCTTATCTCTAAGTTGGACAATGGCCGATTTGAGCTCCTAAAGCTCTTGGTCCTTGGTCTGGCTTGCTGGACTTGGTGACGGTCTTCTTCCTTCTCACCCCTGCTAGCTCCCTGCTCTGCTCCTAGTCTTGATGGCTTTCCCCCTTGGTCTGTTGGTGGTCTACTCCTGAGCTCTTCCCTTTTCCCACGACGGTCCTGCTGGTCCTGCTGGTTCTTGATCTACTGATGGCCTGCTCCCTCTCTTCTAAGATCCTTCACCTCCTCAGCTGATCCTCCTGTTGCTGAACTTGGCCCTGGTTGATCTCCTGGAGTGGTTTCTTGCGAGAGCTCTGATAACAGCTTGCTAATACTCCTTCCATGGTTGCTGCTATGCTCTGCCTGCTGCTCTTAGCTTTTGAGGGACTGGTAGTCTTGAAGAGTTTGCTATCACTTTTGTGCTGGAAATTCTACTCTCTAGTTACCTTGCTCCTTTTTCTACCGAGCTTCTTTGAGCTTCCTCGATGGCAGCCTTGCCACCTCCTACTGCCTATGTTACTATGTGGCTGCTTGCTACCCGTGGCCAGATTGCTATGGCTATATCCCTTATTCGGTTGCCTTATAAACTAAGAAAACTTGACCTTACCGACTAAAATGCCTGATCAAATATCTTGGCTGATCTTTTTACCTCGGTTGCTTTGTGAGCTAAAGAAAATTTGGCTTTAGTTAAAATGGTGGGCTGCTGGATATCTCACTCGATGGATTTGTTAGTATATGCATTGCCTAATGGTTTGCCTTATGGTCAAATAGTCTTGACCTTGGTCAACAGTATGGCTATTGGGTAATTATGAATGGATGGTTGCCTTGTCTATTCTTTTTTTGGCTTTGAAAAACAATTTCTCTTTAACCAAAATCATGGAGGCAATTAGTATAGGATAAATAAAATTATTTTATTCTCTCATCTCTTTTCTCCCTAATACAAAGTATTTGTTTCGTTCGATAAGGGTCTTAGCCATGTGGCCCTTGGATATTTTTGAAAACAACAAAACAATTTCTAAATGTATTTCCGAAAATAAAATCTATCTAGGTTCTACCTCGGTATTCTTTTGCCCCCGCAGCTAACCCTGCGGATGTAGACGAGAATGTGCCGGTGAACCATATTTATTTTGAAAACAATATTTTTCAAAACTATTTGCCTCCTACAGCAATTTGTGAGGTCCTAATGGTCCCGAGTTCTCATACTCGGCGGCCTCGGACTTCGCAAATATTTTCGAAGGTCACCTCCTCTGACGGCCGGTGTTCCTCTATAGTTTGAAGCTCGAAGCTTAGGTTAGATCTAGACATTTGTATAGGTAGATTAAAGTTACTCATGTAATAATTTTTTATATTTCTTCATCTTTATTTATTCTTGTAACCATGTTGTATTCAACATTTGTATTACATTTTTAATTAATAAAGTTCTCGTTCCAATGTATATACATATGTGCATGAAATATTTGCGATGAATGCTATGCATCTGATGAGTGCACAACACCACTTTCCCCCTCTCGTATTCTAATCTATGACACAACTTGGCAGACTTCAGTCAACTCAGCAGCGCGAGTTGACCTAACATCTATCTTGCACCTCATACAATTAACCCCAAAACTAGGGTTCTCACAACTAAGTTTGAGATTTGCTCAAACTTGGTTGGTGTTGAAGCTTTGTTCAAGAGCTTTCGGTGCATGGTGGATATTTAATTGTTGAAGGACTTGAGTTTGTTGGTATTTGATATGCTACAAGGAGGGAAATTGTCTCAAGGTGGAGATTGTTGATATATGATCCAAATTCATATTGATTCACATCAAGCCAGCCACATAAGATCCATATAATGGACCACTTGAGGTCAAAGGACATGGTGGGATCTTGGTGTGGCCACAGCAAGCATTCCACTTTTTGGATCTTCAATGATGGAGGCAGTTCTGGATTCCTTTTTTTTCCATATTCTATTTCAATATTCAACTTGAATCAATCATATGCCACCGCTATAAATACCCCTTGTAAGCTACACTGGACAAGAAGTGATATAATGGACAGCTTGAGGTTGGAGGACATGGTGGGATCTTGGTATGGCCACACCGAGCATTCCTCTTTTTGGATCTTCAATGATGGAGGCAGTTCTAGATTCTTTTCTTTCCATATTTTGTTTCAATATTCGACTTCAATCAATCCTATGCCACCGCTATAAATACCCCTTGTAAGCCGCACTAGACGAGAAGTGATCTCATTATTAGTCCCGTGCATTTGTAAACTCTCCTGATATACTAAAGAATGCCATCGTGCGTTTGTGGTTTTTCCTACAAGGGTTTTCCACGTAAAAATCGGTGTTCCTGTTCTTGATCTATTTTGTTTATTGCTTGTCGATTTTGAACATACTGCCCCTATGGTGAATTCCCACAGGGACAGTCATCCCGATGAAATCGCGACGAGATAGCGAAGGTGCAGCCTTGTCGCAGTTACATTTCAGGGTGGGACCCATGGGGGAGCTGATGGAGCTACTGTGAGCAGAGAGGTTAATTGGTGTGTAGAGCGGGAGAAAGGGTAGTTGTTGGAGCACTGAGGTTAGGAGGTAGCGGAAGGTGGTGGTGGCTCTGATGGCGGTAGATACTCATGACGAAGGAGGAGGGCAGTGGCTACGAGTGGTTAGGAAACGGGGGTCGGTGGTAGTAGATTTGGCAGTGGAGAAGGGCCGGGCTGGCGGCGGTGATGGAGAAGGAAGAGAAGAAGACTTCATGAGCCAAAGAGGGAGGGCGAGCGAAGGAGGAAGACAGCTACAGACAGAATAGATCACTAATTAGATGCAACCGTCCATCTCTTACATTGGGGTGCTTACAATAAAAAGTTTCTCTTGAGATCGGCTTAAAGCCGTTGCTTACCGGGGCACACCATCGCGGCTACACGAGGCTTATTGGCGTCATGCATATATACCATTTGGACGTCTGTTTCTCAATTGACTAAAAAATTATTATTTCTCATTCGATCATCCTGAGCGTTGATTCTTTATTTAACAGTTAGGGCATCTTTAAATAGCAGGAATCTGAAAACTTAGTAATAGAAAAAACATAAGATGAATGTCATGACATCATGAACCCTACATGAAAGAAAATCACACGAATTGCTTAGAAGATGTATTTGAATGTTGTACAGGAAAGCTGTAGGAATTTTGAGGTTATGTGTTATTTGATTAAACAGATAAGGGGAGAGAAAGAGAGAATATGTATTGAAACTCTTAAAGAAATTTTTTCATGAGGTTAAAGCTCATGTTAGGATTGCTCCAATATTTGTATAAAAAATTTCTATCCTATGAAAATTTTCCTTGGGTGCAATCCCACATATAGGAATTCTTTTTTAGGATAGCACTCTTTCACATTTTCTTTCAAAATTCCTTTGCTCGGAAAGAGGCCATAATTGGATAATTACATATTTTAAAAATTATATATAACTTTATGTTTAGAGATTTAATCTAAATCTAAAGCTACATATCATTTCGGCAAAGTGAGGAATAGAAAATTCGATACACTTTTCCAGGGAACCGGGAGTGCTTCATTCAATAACAATATTAAAGTACACAAGCAATCTCGGTGGAGGCACACGAGGACCAACACTAAGTGTCGTGCCCGAACTAATGATTTTATTTTGAGAAATACGATCGGCTTTATTAAACGTCAAGATTCAAAGATGTAATAGTAGTGTCCAGAGGTTTCAAAAACCAAACATATATATACCGACCACAAGCTAAAGATAAAGCACTCTTAGCTAATTATGGCTTCAGTATTGGACTTCCTTCGTGACTGAAAATGATTGATATCATCTAAACCCCTGCAGCGAACACCTGTATCATGCAGCACCACGCTATAATTACACCGGTTTTCCTCTATGATATTACGAATAACTTCATGACAAATCTGATGAAATGTTAACTGTTCTTACCGCAACATGCTCCGCAAGAGCAAGGGCATCCCGACGACGCGACATGCCATCGCCTCGAATGTTGCTGGACCAGACATGACTAACGAATGTGCTTCAGAATTAGACTCTCTCTCCTTGCATATATAAGCTACTTGGGCTCGGCAATAGGCCGACCGAGCACATCAGCCTGTTACGATTCGTAACAATATATGGCCTCTTTGGGACGAGCCAACTGATTATGGGAAGATTGAAATTGCAGAAGCCTCCGTACGTCGGGTGCAGCTGCTGGGACCGCCGTCCATAGCCCAACTAAACTGGTCGGTCCACTGGGCCGGCCTATTTACTCTATTCTGTTTTTTATTTTTATAAAATCCTGAAAATACGAAAATATAATTTGTAAATCATGAATAACAAAAAAATATTAAAATTTTATAATAGAATTTTCAGAAAATATTTTGAATACAAATATTTTTAAAATATATTCCACTGTCTATAAAAATATTTATATTTATCAAATAAAATGCTTGCGCAACATATAAATTATTCTGATAAATAAAAATATATGGTACAAAAAAAATTTGAAATATGTTCCACGTTTATGAATTTTTTTCATGTATTTTAGAAAAAGTTCATGTAACTCATGAAAAATGCTTCATATTCTATAGATGAACATGAGAAACTTACTTGTATTAAAATTTTCTTTTCATGTCGGAACAAAAAAAATACTCTTAGAACAAATCATATGTGCTAGTGAAAGAAATAAACCCATTAGCTAAACACTCGTCGAAATTGGATCGAACATACATCTATTGATGGCACACATGAAAAACTATAAAGAAAATATAAAAGATAATAAAAGGAATAGGAAAAATAAAAGAAAGAAAAACAAAATAAAAGAAAGGTAAGACAGAAAAAAATAAAAAATAAAAACGAAAAGGGGAAAGATAAAATAGAGGAAAGAAAAAAAAACTGGCTCCCACAATAAGCGGACATTAGAATTTTCGCCATATGTGTTCCATAGAAGCTACGATCTGTTTTCTCCAGAGAAGAAAAGGAATAATTGCACCGGTGCCAAGCAACCCAATTGCAATTTGCAGTAAAAAAACGCTGACTTTCAGCAAAGCCACTGAAATGGGCCCGTCCTGGTTTCCGTCTGCCACCAAATTGGGTCTGTCGTGAGCTTCCGTCACGATAAACCGTAATAAAAAGAGAAGTTAAGAGAGAAACTGCTGGACGGGAACGGACATGCATGAATACCCCTAGCCTAGCTCTGGAGAGGCCACGGATCGAGTGCTCAAAGCCTCCATGGAACCAGTACATGTCCATCTCCATGCCACCCTAAATCCGCATATCGAAATCACCACGCTAGATGCGTGCCGACGGGGACGCCGTGATGACGGAAAAATGGGGCGGAAAACCGCGTCCACATCAGAGAGATAAATTACGTAAAATTTAATGCATAAATCTAAATAAGATAAAAAAATTTAAGTATTGCGAGTCCATTACTTCTAGAATTCTTATATTTATATAAATACTATGTTAATTATATCTCTCATAAGAAAATCCCTGATTAAGAATTCCAACATATCTATTACAACAGACTACAACATATGATTATTATAAAAATATAAAAAAAAATCTTCTCGCTGTCGATGACTAATGCCTGCTTAGGGAGACTTGGATTTACCCGTGGGTATGTTGTAGCATCGTGCTTATGCTTTAGAGTGTATATTTTAGCACGTGGCAACATGATGCTGATGTGTAACCGATATGAAGGTTACCTGTTTATGATATAAAGTGTATGTTTTATATAATTTTGCTCCACAGCGTAACCAAAGTGAAGCTTTATGATATAGTTTTAGTGATTCTTAAGGCTTGTTACATGACAAGAATCACTTTTATTAAGTTTTGCTTCACCTATATTACTACCAACACATCGTGGTGCTAATGTGACACCCGCGTGTAGTGTGACCGAAATGAAGGAGTACATTACATATTATTCGGTGTTCTCCATTGCTCATGTTATAGTATTTGCGATTTAATACTTCTTTAAGTTCAACTTTGCCGCGCTTTACCTTTGCAGTGCATATTTTATACCTATTTTGATTTGTATCCATTTTGAGGACCAAATCAAGAACAAGACCTTATTCATCCCAACCTTGGTTTGTATCCATTTTGAGGACCGAACCTAGGAGAATTTCATGGGGTCTTCACACATATTTTATCCTTGATTTGTATCCATGAATAGGGACCGAACCAAACAACGGGGTTTGAGCGCTCGTTTGATCTTGATTTGTATCGCTAACGGGACCAAATCAAAGGAGACAACAAAATCAAAAGAACGCTGTGAGAAATGAGAATAGCAAGGCTCCTTGGTTCGTACCGCGATGGCCGAACCAAGGTCTAAAACATCAAGAAAAGATGAAGAAGACTCCTTGGTTTGTACCACCATGGCCAAATCAAGGGCTAGAAGGAAGCCATAATCTCACCTCTTTGAAGATGCCAAACCTTCTCCTGTTTTCTTCAAGCCTCTCCTCTCACGTTATATGCTTTGTTTTGGATGAAGTAGAAAGCAGCACAGTTCTCACCTTCCTATCAGCCAGCCTCCTCTAATCTGATCCTGCACCCCTATTTATAAAGTGACAAGAGACGTCGTGCATAGTGGTTATGGCAACTCCTCCTCTCAATTTCCCTTTTCTCTAAATTTTCTTTTCTCGTTTAATGGGCGGACGTGTGCTAACCAGTTATTTTTCACCGCCCACGACGTGTGCACACGACGTATACTTTGAACCGTGCTCTAGTGTAGACTAACATCATCTCTTTTGTGCTGGCATGTGGGCCGTGACCAAATAGTTAAAGAAGATTAACTCCTTGCATGCATACACCCATACGCCGCTTTACTTGGGTCAGAGTTCTTAGGCTGAATTGTGGGTCTTGCCGATGCTTAATTAATTAACTGCCTAGAGCACTAATTTTGTGCATGCACGTACACGATCAGGGCATCCATGCCATGCACCATTTCTTTGAACATGGTACATCATTTTCTGAATTCTATTGATTAGGAAAGAACTTAACTAATTCATGCACATATGCATATCTCACTATTTAACGTTGAGTGAGTCGTGGGTCTGTTCCTGATTAATTAGCCGTTGCTGACGTGATGTGGACATGATCTTCTTATCTCTTTTCTTTTAAAACTTGATTAATCACCGAGGTGTTTAGCACCTGCATGCATGGAGTGAACGTGAGTGAAGATGGTGTGATTTTCTTTGACTGCCATGTGGACCAGCTGGCTATTTTCAATTGGTTAATCAACCAGCTAAGTATCAGGATCTAATATGATAATTATTCTCTATAATTAGAAGGATGCGTAATTATCTCATGCATGCGGTTTATTTCCAATTTCTTTTCTCGTGACTTAGAAGCAAATATATTTGAGTTGCTACGAGATCCATGTGCTTCTCTTTTAAATGCACGAAGAGATGTCCTCCATATGACTATGCGACTTTGATATTCAGATTAGAGTTTAGCCGTTAAAATCAATTTATTATTATATTTCTATATATTTGTCGGTTCACGTCAAAATCGATGTCAACATCACCGCTGCGGGGTTGACTCCATCTCGGGTGCGATTGGAACGCCAAAAGGCTAGATCTCGCCCTGCGTCGGCACAACCCTCGCCTCCATCGACATGGTCGATGACTCATGCAACGCCATCCGCGACTTCATGGACTACGGCTTCTGCACGTCCGCGCTACACTCCATCGGGCTCGGGCATCCACGGCGGACCGGTATGCCCGCCCCGTCTGTGGCGCGTGACACGTCATGCATGGCACTAACTTTTTTCCATGACAAAGGTACAAACCCTACAACGAAGTGATGGCATACGTGCAATTCTCCAAAAAGAAAACGTTCCGTTCTCCCAAAAGAAAACGTTCCGTTCTCCCAAAAGAAAACGTTACATTCTCTTTAGTTTAGGAGTGCATGGAAGGATCCATCGGAACGCTCCGAGCTCGAGCCAAGTTTTCATGGTGAGCACCAAGATGGATGCCATATGTCAGGCTTTGCGTCGTTTGCTTCCTCCCGGCCGAGATGCTCGCCCTGGCAATATGTTGCTCCGGCCATGATCCCGCGTTGCGCCGCCCCTTCTACGCTGAGCCCTTGTGTGCTGCGCTCCTACTCGTGGAGCCACCCACTCATCGACTCGTCGTCGGCTGGTCGTTGCTTGGCTCGTACCTCTCTTGCGTGTTGCCACCTCGGCTGCCGGTGACTGCACCGGGTGTCATGCCATGACAGCAATATGTTTCCTCCTTTTAGGTTTTGCTGTTTAAATTTTCCTGATTTGACTTTCCAAAATTTGAATTTTAATGCTTTTCAAAACAAATGAAGTCTAGTTTTATCAAATCCATGTTTCAATTTTTAGAATTTAATTTTGCTCATATCAGTTCATTGAAACTTCTGAGAAAATATAGGGAAGACGAATGGTTGGAGTGATGATACTTTGTCACTGTTCGTGAGTCTCTCCACGGTCATAGGTTCATTCTAGATTGCCAACCACGCAAAAAGCTTACACTTATGAGTTACTAGGTTCGTTGTATTATGATTTGGAAGTTTGAGCTCATCGTCTTGACCGTTTGCAGTTTGTAGGTAGTTAAATCTGAATACTCCCCACATGGATTATGGGTCCTGGCAATGTCATGTAATGTTCCTTGACGGGATAATTGAGCTTTTATGCTAGTGGGTGTGGCAGCTATTTGTTGATCAATTTGACTTTATTGTAATAATATTGTGTTTGATAAAAAGAAAATCTTCTAACCCTCTGTATGTATTTTTATAGTTATCTATTGGCTCTATATATGATACTCACTTAACGAAGCGAGGAAGCATGGGATATAATGTTTGTGGCTTTGCTTATGCTAGAATGAGTAGCGCGAGAGCTCTTCATCATCCATAAGTAACGTGTTAGTCATAGACTAAGTATAACTTGATTGTCAGATTTTCATAGCTCGTCAATCTTTATGCAATTAGCCAGATAGCTGTAACTTTACGATTGTGTGCATTTGATGAATTCTAAGACTTGAGCAATGTTTAAGTCGGATCCACTTTCTATTTGGTGAGTCCAGGATATACAAACCCGTATTTCCTTCTAGGCGTTGTGAAGAGGCTTGGTGCTAGATCTTTTGTTGTTGGCAGTTAAGCCATGGTGAATCCTAGAATTTAGCTTCATGACTGTCTCCAAAGGTTACCATGGTTGACACCGTGAAGAGATGTCTATTCGTCTCATCTCATGGGGTTTAAAAGTCCATCCAAAGCTTTTCCTCTGATTTTCATTCGTGCCAGAGCCAGCACAATGCTCGCGAACTTCTCGAATTCTAGAATAGCATACACAAATTTTAGAGAACAAATAATATATGTGTTTCACTATATTTATCCTTATCTGTTATACACATAGATCATAGTAACACTAAATTTTAAAAAACAAAAAAAACCATATATATCTTTATTGGATAAATAATACAACCATTTAACCATTCCCAAAATATTCAAATATAGTATGAAGTGAAAACATTACAATAACTAAACTATTGATATATATTCTCAATGGATAAATATTTTGAAACAAATTATCCTGAGGCCAAGGACACATATAGTAAAACAGAGGAAGCAATACACGTTGATGTTGGCCATCGCCATGTAACGAGCTGTCCACATGTTACTCACATTTTCATTTGAAACGGATTATACCAACGCTAAGGACATATACAGTAAAACAGAGGAAGTAGTACATGCCAATGTTGGACATCACTATGTAACGAGATGTTCACATGTTACTCACATTTTCATCGTTGTACCACCGGTACAACCTCTAGTTAGCGGCAGAGATAGGTAATCAAAAGTATTTTCTAATGATATAACTTTTCTATCACATAGCCTACATTTTATTGATCTAATTTTTTTATCAGACTTGAATCTTGAAAGACATAGACGTCTAAATTTTTAAATGGAGGGAGTAATAATCAACGTAAGCGTTACCTTCTTAGAAATAATAATCAACATAAGCGTTACCTTCTTAGAAATACCATCACCTATGGACAATCGTGTCTACCTCACTTGCATGTTCTCACAGTCGTGGACGTATCATAGTTGTAATGCCTCAGTCTATTAGTGTAAGAGGTTTGTGTATAGTCTCACATGAATAGTTTAGATAGAGTTAGTCCAACATATATATTTTAGTGTTCCAAACATAACACTTTCAGGTTAACTCTTTTACACGAATGGGGATGAAAGTGTAAGAGGGGTGCTATGTATATGTAGGCCTGCCCCATAGGTGGGCAGAGCATTAAGTGAATTTGGATCAGAATGTTAAATGTGGTATTAGAGCATCATCCCTCGCTACTACGGGCCGCGCATGTGTTGTGAGCCAGTGGAGGGCGCACGACATGAGACATGTACCGAGGGGGTGATCCTGGACATCTATCGTGCATATGGTGTGCTCATGAGGACGTAGTCTTGCGAGAGTAACACATTAGTAATGATGACTTAGTGTGAAAATATCTCAGAATAGTGATTGATGTGGTGACATAATATGCCAGGCGTGCGCGGGCTTAGGCATTGAGCTTTGGAACACAGTGATTAGTCATGTCACCAAAAATCGGATTAAATGCGACAGCCATAGTATGGCCACGTATATATGTTGTGATCATGCTCTTCCGCACCTTTTGGATTTCATCGATGTTTTCCAAGCATGTCATTGCATGAAATGCATTAATCAAAATCGTATATGAATATAACCAATACATGACATGACTTTGGATATTTCTATCATGAACAACCTCTCTCTTTTAAAAGATAACATGCAAACATGATATATATACCCATAGATATAACGCTAACCCTAATTCTTTGCTCCCTCGGTAAGAAGACAAAAACCCTAAAATCGACCTATGACTCCATGCCTCTAAACGGGAGGATCATGACTCCCTTTCATCTTCCACATGCCTTATATATCATCCTTCACTTCAAAACCCTAATCCCTACTTCTTACCTCTTTTATTTCAATATTCTCTTTTAGGGCAGAAACCCTAATCCCATGATCACATGTGAAAATTGACCTCCAAAAATTTTAAAAATTCTAGAAACCTTCTAAAAATATTTCAACCCAAAACTAAAATAATATGGGGAGGTGCAGTTCAAAAATTTTCAAACGACTTCAAATTTAAGTTTGAGGTTGTTTTGACCTTTGAACTACAACCCATACAAATAAATCCCAGAAAATTCCTAGAAACTTCTACAATGTACTACATGCCCCCAGTAACCTAAATATACAAAAATATAGCTACCTGCAGTTCAAATTTGTGAGCATTTTTAAAAGGCAGAATCTGCCTAAAACTTCTATACCATGGTTCCCTCTTCTAAAAGTCATGGAAAAATTTGAGATAAGTCCTACCACATCTCTACCACCCAGGAGCCTATCCATGCCTTAGCTCTCTCTAGGAAAATTCTCTAATCATGCTGACCCTAACCGTAATCATGCTGAACTCCTCTGTATACTCGTCCACGTCGGCCTCTCTCCTGTTGCGCGAGCTGACACGGTAGACACGCTCGAGCACGCTAGGACACGCCCCATGTCATGCTGCACGCGCTCTGGATGCGCATTGGATGTGCACAACACGTGCACAATGCCGTCTCACACTGCTAGTTGATGCCACAACTACCCCCATCACGTCCCTCGCGCTAGTGGCCTTGCCTAACTCCCTACAGCATCCCCGCACTGCACGTCGAGCGCTTGAACATGTCGCATCACCGATTCCAGCTGTCCTGAGGCCCCCTTTATTTCTCCACTTCTCATCTCTATAAGAAGACCCCTCCCGAGCTCGCCTCTAACTCCACATCCACTCATCTATTTCCCTTCCACCCTCTTGAGAAACCCCTAACACCCGGAGAGCTCCACAGAGTCCAACAGGCTGGGTCGACTTTGGGACTACCCGTTTCTTCTCGCCACTATAGTGCCCTATGCCTTCCCTTTTTCTTCCTGAACTCCTCCCTGAATATCCCTGATACTCCCTCTCCTTTGCCCCATTTCTTCCCATTTTCTTCTCTGCAGAGTGTTAAAATCTATTTAAATAGCCACGTCCATGGTCATGGACATAACTTGGTTAGGCCACATATTGGTTAGACTGGATTTCATTGTGAAATGTAGGGGATGGGCTTAAGGACATGGGCATGGCGTGTCCACAATGTGCAGTATGAGCTAGGAGTATGTAGCGAGAGCTACAAGTGTGAAACCTAAGTCAGGCTACGGTTGTAGCGTGAGATGATTTAAGGATTACCAAAGGTGATAGATGGAGATATTGACCTTTTTATGTACAAGATGATAGCCTGCTATCGTCAATTCGTAGTTACTTGTTGTGCTCGTCAGACACACAAAAAACAACTGCAAAAGATGCTTGCTAATCTATCCCCCGTATTATGAAATGAAAACTTACTTTTCTGCACAACATGCAACCTAGGGATAGTGCTCAACATAGCCTTGCATGAAAATAGTCGTTACATCCTCCTTGAGAAATGCTTGCGAGTACATTCAATATACTCACCTGGCTTGTTGATTTGGCCAGATGAGGATGAATACTACTTTGAAGACAGTGACAGCGATTACGAGTAGGGCATTACCCTAATCAGTTGTCTGTCGGTTTTGGCATACTGATGGCCACTTGCTTCTTGTATCTCTCTCCTGTAGGCTATTTTCTTTAGCTAATAGGCTATGTGTGTAAAACAAAGACCGTGTTAGTCTATTTATGTACCAATGTACCAGAATTTGTATTGTGCATGAACGACTATGGTATTCAAGTGAAATTGTGTGTATTGGCTACTTATCATGGGACCAGTATAGGAAACATAGGGGATTACCCGGTCCTTAAAACTAGGTAAACCACAGGAGCTGAACAAGGCAGACCCCAACAACACCCACAACTGGGAGGATTGCTTCCTTGACCTCCAGCATGGAGACGTATGGAATGCGGTTGAGTTCTTGGAGGTGTTCAATCATCACCTCTTCTACACCACAGAGCCCTGTCACACCCTATTTTCTAATAACAGGAAAATTAGGGTTTACAAAAAAATTTGTTTGCTTTTAGCGTTAGTTAATTGTTCTTGTTAAAAACCTTGCTTTTATGAAACCATGAAAGTGGTATCGAACAAAAACTCTATCTCTCCTCTTAGAGTCACCACCATCGATATCTTGTGATCATTTTCTTGAATGTTGAAATATGAATCTTCACCCAACCCTTAGCTATTTATATTATACCAAAATATTGCATGTTCGTTTTTGACTTTATCTCCATTTTGGTTTACCAAATTGGAATCAAGCTAAATTATGAACCAATGATCACAGCTTCTTCTCTTCTTCAAATTTCCAAAATATGAGGCATGAGATATTTCAAATGTTTATCAACTTTTATTCCCTTCTATAAACAGAAAATCTCATTCCTAAAACTGTTTTCCAAATTCAATTGCAAAATTGAAATTAGGGCTGAAAATCTAATCTGTTATCACTTGTGAGCTTTTGACCTCCAAAAATTCCCCTAAAACTTCACAAGTCTTCTCGCATCAATCCTAGCCATATTATAAAATAATATGTTGACCTCTAGCACAAAATTTTGAAATGGTTTCAAATTTGAGTTTGAGCTATTTTTGGAATTAAGTTAATGCCGTAACTTTTAAACCTCAAAAAATTCCCCAAAAATAACGGGATGTCTCTCGTTATATTTATTTCATATCTTTGCTCAGCCACCCTTGCGCAATTCAAAATTTTCAAATAATTAAAAAAAGAAATTTGGGCAAATTTGAACTGAGCTTAGCTTTCTCTATTTTACACCTCACAAAAATCTAATTTTTTTGGAGTATCCCATGGTTATATTGCATCCATTTTTGGCATAAAACCCTATATCCTCTTTTCAAAGTCTTCCTCGAAATTCAGAGGAAAACTCAGACCTTCTTCTCTGTAAAAATCTCCTCTTATTTGTGAAACCCATCCATGGTGTACCAACCGACTTCACCTTTCTCTCCCTTCCATGTGATCCCCAGTCTCCCTTGGTATCCTCCTAGTTTCCCTCCTTTTTCTCTCCTTGCGCGGGACGTTGTGGTGCACTGCGCATGCCTGACAGCATGGCGCCCACCAACTTTTTCGTGTCGTCTTGTCTACAAGCCGACACAACACCATCCTGCACCTCCCCATTCCTCCTATTCCCGTTGACACGCGCGGCATCATGCCGTGCTGTGGGGTGACCACACCGGTGCCAGCACCTGAATACCCCGAGCTGTCCCCTCGCCTCTCTACTGCACCATGTTGTCTCCCCGCGCCAGAAGCACCACCCAACTTCTCTGTAGCCACCTCAGCTGGGTCATGCTGCTACTAGCGTTGTCTTGCCGCTCGCCGTGCACTGAGCGCACGGTGAATCGGCATTTGGTTTTTAAGAGCTGAGGCCGACCACCCCGAGCCTTCTCTCCTCCCATTTTCCTCCATCCCTTATTTACCTCCTCCTCCATCTCACTGAGCTGAAGAGACCCACCCCAGCACTCTTCTTCCATCCCTTCAGCAACCAACGCCGCCGTGGCCGTCAGTGAACTCTTGACCTCGCCGGCGAGATCCCAGCATTCTTCCTCGCTCCCATAGCTCCCCTTTGCCCCCTTTGTCCTCTCTCCTTCCTCCTCTGTAGCCGCAGAGCACACCCACAAGTCTTCCCCCAAACGCCATTGCCACTGGCTAGATCTACCACTACCAGTGCCGCTGCTCCAGTCATCACTGGTCATAGTCACTGAAGCTGTCCTAGCAAGAGGACTATATTGGTTGCAGTAAGTTTTCTTTTGGAAGTATTCTGAGGTTTATCAATCCTAAGGAAATGAGGTGTTGTGGAAAAGGTCACTGCATTGAGATCGTTCTTGAGAATTTTAGTGAGTGCCGATGATTGCTTAGGGTGTTGATTCGAAGATGGTGTTGTTCCTAAAATCAATTGTGGAGACAAAACTATACGAATAATAATAAAAAGAGAAAATAGAAATGTATAAAATAATAGAGATTGCTAATATGATGATGGATAGGCTTAGGAGTGAGTTTCACCTGTAGATTATAGAATGTTAGTACATAGATCACTAGCATAAGTATTATTACAATGATAACCAAAGATAAATGGTCAAGTAGATGACAAGTCCATAGTTTTGACATCTGTCTACTCATAGGATCTATTGTCCAACTCTGGTGTCGACATCCGCCGTGTCACCAGAATTATTAAGGCGTGAACTAGACCAACGGTTAAAGACTTGTGACTGTATCGGGTCTCCCTAGGATCTCCTCATGGTTCCCTCCTCCTCGTGTCGCTGCCACTTTCACTTTGAAGATTGCATAAGTCATCTTTAATGCTCACCTTGGGCGAGTATTATCAAGATGATCATATAAGACAAATATATCGATGAATCGAGATACAAAATAAACATGATTCAATACAAATATTCTTTAATCCACTAAGCTAATCCTCCTCCCAAAGCCTATTGGGGACTACTCACAATCTATAGAAAATACCAAGGTCAAATGAATGAAAGATATTGCAATAAGGAGATAATAGGAAAAGTACTTGGACTAAAATACTTAAACTCTCTTACAACCTTACTTCTTGGAAATAGTAATAGAGAAAGTACAAAAACTATGGTGGCTATGGTGGTGGCTGCATGAGGTTCCTCCTTCTCTTCTCCTTTCTCTCCCGGTCCTTCCTCCTTCACAGTTCTTCGGTCTCTCCCCTTGGTCTCTCTCCGGTCTCTCCCTTCTCTTCTTCTCCTCTCCTCTTATATATATTAGAGTTGTTGTTTAGGGTTTTCTAGAATAACCATCGTTATTTTCTTCAGGATCCCTTAATGAAGATTGGTTGATTTTACGTGGAGGTACTGTACACCAGTGGTATGATCTTGACAAGTAATTTCCAAATATATCCAGATATGCCCCTTTTGTAGCAGTCATACACACATTTAGTCCAAAAAGAGAGATTTGCACAATCTGACAATTAATTAGTCATTAGTACTAGAAATTAGGAATCAATTCAGTCAAAATGCATTGAATAAGAATCAAACTTAAAGAAATAATGAGTACAAAAATGGACTAATCAAGCACCGCTTCCAGTTGACTCCCCTATCTCCCTTGGTCACGCCTCGGTCATCGACGCCGACCTCCTCGCTGCCACTCACCCCCGGTAAGCTGCTCCTCTGCGCGTCTACCATGACCATCTATCCTTCTCTTTCTCTTCTCTCTCCTTGTGGCCGAAAACCATGATCAGCGTGCATGAAAAACAATTTAAAACCATAATGTCCCACTCCACTACATATTAAGTGGAGGTGTATTTCCCGTTTTATGTTTTCCCCACTAAAAGCATACTCCTCTATTATTCTTGCCGGTTTATGCCTGTCGTAGCAACGAGGCTAGACAATGAACTTGTGGCACCCCTGCATGGCTTCGCGGACCTATGAGGGTTGCCTGGGAAACTACATAGCGGAGAGACCACAGTCGCGCACGCGGGTCGCACGGCGTGAAGACACCCGAACCGGCTAAGTGCCACGAACTAGAGGGGAGGGGGAGCAAATGAGCTTTTATTTAGAATTTTTGGATCCCCCAAATGGAAGGGGTGTCCCTCTATTTATAGGGAGAATGGAGGGGTAGGGGAGATTACAGGAATGCCCTCAGGCGTTTTATAGTCATGCCCCTAGATGTACCAACGCCCCTGGAGTGCGTAGGACTTTTCCTTCGAGAATATTCCGGGGATATCCTGTGGTTCCCGCCCGTCATGCATGGACTTGTCGCTGTCATGGTCTCGGCGTGGTGCGGTCTTGGTGTGGCGACGAGGTGGGTGTTGTTGCGGAGTCGGCATTGAACGATCTTGGCGTCGCGACGAGGTTGGAGTTGTTGCAGATTCGGCATTGAGCAGTCTTGGCGTCGCGATGAGGTTGGAGTTGTCGTGGAGTCGGCATTGGGCGGTCTTGGCATCACGACGAGGTCAGTGCTGCGTTGATCTCCTCTAAGTACAAAAAACATCGAAACCGGGTAGCGTGGGGACCCCTTCCCCAACAGTAGTCCCTCGCCGGGGTGGGCGGTCGAGTAGTGCCCGCCCGGGCCGGCGCACCGATTCAGGTAGGGTCGGCGCGCTTACCGGGCAGACGGATCACAAGTTGTTGCGACGTGCTTGGGGTCGCAGCACGGGGTTGCCGGGGACTCTGGGCTCAAGTCACAGCCTAGACAAAAGTTCCATGTCATACCGGGGCGAGCCTGGGGATCCGGCGAAAAATTCCCCCCACGCTCTTCTCTTCTTTTCTCCCTTTTTCCCTTTTCCTTCTACTTTCTTGCGGGAACCGGGTGGTTCGGAGGTTCGGCCCGTAGGTTCCGGAGATATTTCCGAGACGCGTGAGTAGAAACCAAATGCTAACCGGTCTGACCGGCCCTGGAAGGCGGTCTGACCGGCCCCAAGAGGCGGTCTGGCCCCCCTCGAGTCATGCAGCCCCCTTTTTCCTTCTTTTTTTCTCTTTTTTTCTTTTTCCAAACTGACCCCTGCCTAATGGGCCTAACGGGCTGGCAGCTAGGGCACCCGGGGTGAGGGCAGCTTAAAAACCCCTCCCCCACGTGTTGCCCTCACCCCGCCTCACCACTTCACCGCCGCCGCCGCTTCCACTTCCCGCTGCCACCGCTGCTCCTCCCGGCTGGAGCCGCCGCTTGCCCTCCAGCGGCCGTCGCCTGCCGCCACCCAGAACCCGCGTGGGCCACCTCCATCTGGGCAGAGCTGGGCCTCCGCCGCTCGGGTGCCGCTCCGCCGGCCTCCTGCCGGTCGGAGCTCGGCTGCCGCTGCCTCCTGACCGTCGGTGCTCGCTGCCTCCCGGCTGCCGCTCAGGCGCCGCCGCCGCCTCTCGGCCGCCAGCGCCGCTTGGGCCACAGCACAGCCTCGGGCCCCGCCCCGTTCGCCGTTTGGGCTGCCGGCTCGGGCCACCTGCCTCGGGCCTGGCCTCGTCCACCGCCTTCGAGGGCTTCGGCCACCCGGCGCCGTCACTCGGGCCAGCCGCCTGCTCGGGCCGCCCGCCTCACCTGGGGACCGCGCCGAGCGCTCCCGCTCGGGCCGCCACCTTGGTCGAACCGGCGGCACTGCCTCGCCGGCCGCAATTGCCGTGCACCACCGGCCTCTTGGCGGAGCCATCGCCGCCGTCCCTCCGCCCTGGGCCTCGCTGCCACTGCTCCCGCCGTGCCCCTCTTTCTCCCCTGCAGGTTGGGGGCGGCACCGCCGCAGCTCTACGTCAAGTCGCCCCAGAGGCTCCTCGCCGCGCCGTTCAGTCAGGCCAACGGGGGCGAGCTCAACCACGTGCACCACCGTGGCCACCGCACGAGGTGCCGTAGCGGCGTTCGCAGCTTCGGGAGCTCCGCGCCGTGGTTTTTACGCTCCAAGGGTGACCATTCAGGCTCGTGTATAATCTCGTTTGCATCATCTTCTCGCTGTGGTGCGTGTGATGTAGGGGATATCGAGCTGCGGCGGCCGCAGCAGTGCCGGGGCATGAGGGGGTTCTCACGCGTGTCTGATGTCTTCTGTACGAGATGAATTGGATGTGTGACGAACTGCTATCACGCTTGCTTCTCTTATGCGTCGTGCGTGGATAGCGTGTACGCGTAGAACAATGGACTGCTACTGTCTTTTTACCAGAATGCATGAGATGGACTTGGCGTGTGTGTGCTAGTGGGCGTCCAGCTGCTGATTTCCTCATGTTGTTGCACCTTGGTCGTGCGTCTTGTAAATGAATCATTAGTCTCCTGGGTAGGCGATACGAGAGACGCACGTCGTCGCACGCGTGGACGCTCCTCCCTTTAGCGTGATAGACGGGACGCGTTTGTAAACGCCATGGTGGCGTGGTAGTCATATATGCCTCAACCGCTGGACACGATGTGTTGCACCAGATGACTTCTCTTGGTTCTTCGGTTCCCCTTTTCTTTTGCAGGGACTCAGCAGGTTCGACAACTTTTGCCTCTCTCTGACTTGCGATATTCGGGACCGACTGGCAAAGAGATTGTGACGGGACCCATCGCAGCGACCGCGTCGCATCGACCGCGGTCCCGTTCACTCAAGACCCCCGTGACATTCCGGGGCGACGTGGAGGGCGCGCTGGCAAAGAGATAGTGACGGGACCGTGGTCCCGTTCACTCAAGACCCCCGTGACATTCCGGGGCGACGTGGAGGGCGCGCTGGCGAGGAGATAGTGACGGGACCCGTCGCAGCGACAGCATCGCATCGACTGTGGTCCCGTTCACTCAAGACCCCCGTGACATTCCGGGGCGATGTGGAGGGCGCGCTGGCGAGGAGATAGTGACGGGACCCGTCGTAGCGACCGCGTCGCATCGACCGTGGTCCCGTTCGCTCAAGACAGCGGGGCTCGCCGTATCAGCTGTAGCCCTGTCTGGCACGGACGGCCTTCGAGGTCTTCACCATGGGAGCAGTAGAGGAGCAGACGTGATAAGATAGCGACGGGACCCGTCGCAGCGACCGCATCGCATCTACCGTGGTCCCGTTTGCTCAAGACAGCGGGGCTCACTGTATCAGCTGTAGCCCTGCCTGGCGCGGATGGCCTTCGAGGTCTTCACCGCGGGAGCGGTAGAGGTGCAGACGTGACAGGGACGGCCCTCCTTGCTGAGGTTGCAGCACGACCAGGCATCGTAGGCTCCGCCGTGATGGAGCGCCAAGGTCGACGCCACGACAGAGTTGCCACGACGGACATGCCACGACGGAGCGCCGAGGTCGACACCGCGACGGAGCGCCGGGCTCGATGCCGTGATGGAGACGAAGCGCCGAGGTCGACGCCGCGATGGAGATGCCACGACGGAGCGCCGACGTCGACGCCGCGACGGAACGTCGGGCTCGATGCCATGACGGGGATGCCACGATGAAGCATCGAGGTCGACGCCGCGACGGAGATGCCACGACGGAGCGCCACGGTCGATGCCGCGATGGAGCGCCAAGGTCGACGGAGACGCCACGACGGAGCGCCGAGGTCGACGCCGCGACGGAGCGCCGCGTTGGAGTGCCGAGGTTGACACCGTGACGGAGCCACGGTCGACGGAGACGCCACGACGGAGCGCCGAGGTCGACGCCGCGACGGAGACTTGGGTGGCGTAGTGCCTTGTGATGTTGAGCATGATACTCGGTACCTTGCTAGTCCCTTGCGATGTTGAGCATGGTACTTGGTGCCTTGCCCCCAAATCAAAAAAACTTCGTGTCCCCTGGCGTGGCGGGGGGCGTGAGTAGTCGTCTTCTAGCCTTGTGTTTTACTCCCTGTAGCAAACAGTTAGGTGTTGATTCCGGGTCCTTGTCCTAATAAATACAAGGAAGCCCTCGGCGCCCTGCGCATGACAATGTGTGCGCTGGGCCTATGTACAAATGTATATTTTGTTTGCTTATTGTAACATCCCCATTTTTAGTTCCTGTTGTTTGTGCATCATGGCATAGCATGGGTCAAGTAAAAATTTGAATTTAAATTTGAATCACATAAGAGAAAGGATTTGGAATTGGTTCGAATTGCAAGCCAATTTGAAATTTGAAGTAAATACAAAAGAAACCAAAGGAAATCTGAAAGATCACAAGGGAATTAAGAAAACTAAGAAAGGTCTGAAACCTATTTGAGATTATAAAGCAAAATTTAAGAACCAAAAATTCTGATTTGAAATCAATTGGTTAGAACAAATTCAAAAGAGGCAAAAGAAATCAGAAAAGAAAAGCAAAAATTAAAAGAAAACCCTATTTCTATATTCCCCCCCCGGCCGGGCCTTCCTTCCGGCCTATTTTCTCCCCCGCGTGGGCCTTTTTTTTTCTGGCCCAGCATCTCCACCGCGCGGCCCGCCCCGGCCTGCCCCGTCCGCCCCCCTTCTTCTCCCTCCTCTCCCTTCTCTCTCCCCGCACCCGCCGCTCCCCTCTCTCTCTTCCGCCGCGTGGCGTGCGCCCTCTGCCACCCCCACCTCGGTCGCCCGCCTCTCTTCCCTTCCCATAAAGCCCCCTCCCTCTCGGCCGGCCCGCCCCTCTCTCCTCTTCCCCATTTTTCTCCCCGCCTAGGTTGCTCCTCCTTCGCCTCCGTCACTGAGCTCCACCGCCGCCCGAGTCACCTCGCCACCAGAGCCGAAGCGACCCGAGCTCGCGCCGCTCCGCCTCGCTGTCCCCCTCCCCTCCCGCCGTACTACCTTGCCTCCTTCCCGCCTTCCTCGTCGCCGGCTCCGTCCCACCTCGGTCGCCCCTCCCTCGCCACCGGAGTCGGAGCTCCGAGCCCCCTACCTGGCCTCCTCTGTCACCGTCGACTCGAGCCGGAGCCCGTCTCCACCGACCCGAGCTCCTTCACAGTGCCGCTCCCCATCATCGCCGCCTCTGTCCAGAGCCGAGCTCGTCCCGAGCTCCCCGCCCCTGTCGTCGCCGAGCCTCGTCGCCCCGGCCACCCGAGCTACCCCTCCTCCATCCGTCCCCGCCTCCTCCTTCGCCGAGCTCCGGCCGCTCCCCGCCACCACTCCGCCGCCCTCCCCGTCGCCTCTCCAACGCTGTCTCGGGTCCCGAGCCTCGCCGCCCCTTCCCCGACCTCGCACCGGCTGCTCTCCGATTCCGCCCCGCCACCGACCGGAGCCCCGGCGCCGCACCGTCGCTCCCCGCCGCTGGTAAGGCCGCCGCCGTAGCCCCCCCTCATCACCGGTGCTTGTCCTGGGACCCCGCCGCCCCGGCAGCGCCGCCCTGCCTCGCCTCGGTCAGCCCGAGCCAATGGCCGGGTCCGACCGGATCAACCCGGGCATTTAACGCCCACTAATGGTGTCGTTAGGACACCATTAGTGCTAAACCTCCTTTTATTTATGGTTAATAGTGTATTTAATGTGCTGACTAAATCTGTCTCATTGACAGTTGGGTCCCGCATGTCAGAAATCAAGAAAAGATTAAAAGTAAATAAGGTAAATATGACAGGTGGACCCCACTGTCATTGACCCGAGTCCATATGGACCAGAGTTGACCGAGGGGCCCACTGTCAGCCTCTAGGGTTAATTTGAGCTGAGTATTATTATATTTCCTTACTGAGAAAAATTACAAAAAGGGGATTTAAATGATTTAAACCTTATAAAATTCATAGAAAATTCATACTTTATTAGAAAAATGCAAATAATATATCAAAATGTTCAGAAAAATGAGATCTACGCAATTATGTCATTTCCATCCATGTTTTCATGCTGAGAAAAATGAAACTGCCTAAAAACTCAAATTAGGGTTTACCGATTAGCCGGAGAAATTCGGATCGCGACCCTTCGAGCGTCCAGACTCCGATTATATCGATTCCACCTGCATTAGTCCTTATTTTGCATCCCTTAGCTCATGGCATACATTTCATATCATGCCGATGTTCCGCATCATGGTATTCATTATTGCGTGTGTTGTTCGGTGTTTTCGTTCCTTCCGATAGGACCGGACGATCTCGATGAGTACCATCCTGAGCAGGAACAGGACCTAGTAGCGGAACCACAAGGCAAGCAGCCCCCTTTGAACATCTTGCGGATATCCCAGTACTTTCAAATTACTAATTGTTTTCAAATCGTATTGCATGCGTTCAACTGATAATTTATGCTAAGTGTTAGCCCTATTCCTTGCATGAAATCTTACTTTGTCGCTCAATCAACACCACTGACCCTCCCAACCTATTTAAAGTAATTTACTTGTTGTTTTACGATTGCTTATATATCTAATGATGCTTAGACCTGCTTCGTTGGGTTAAAGTCATAATTCCTTGGATGGCAGACAAAACACAATACTCTGGATGGGTTAGAGGATAGATGGGTGTTCACCGGGAAATGCTTAATAAACTTGACTAATAACGATCGGGTTTAGACGAGAGGCCATGCTGGGAGCATGGTGGGTTGTCTCGTTCATCCCCCAAGGACCGGTTCCCGGCGTATATTGACCCAAGATTTGCGTACTACTACACGGGTGTATAATGGGCCACCCCCGACCGAATAATTTGTCTAGATTTAGGTGATGAGCCGCATAGTTTTGCCGTTTTCGGGTATTGGGTGAGTGGAAAAGAAGGTGGTGCGGTGCAACAATATAGGAGCGAGGGTTACACACGGTCCGGGACCGGGGATGTATCACCTGACACAACTAGTGGGACCGTGTCGAAGTATCGGCCGAACTGTCGTTCGCGGATTAGCCCATTAGGGCGGCTCATACCTAAGTCGAAAGCATTGTAAAGGTCGTGTTCAATCACCCTCTGCTAGCACACCTCGTGAAAGTGTGTCGTGGCTTGGGGCCCAGCATTAAGAGTCGATTGATACGTGTAGGTAAAGATGTACACCCCTGCAGGGTTTAAACTATTCGAATAGCCGTATCCGTGGTTATGGACAGCTTGGTGATTACCTGCGTCGAATTAGACAACTATAACCCTAATCTAAAACTTGCCAACTCTAAGGATGTGGGTTAGCGATCGTTTCCTCCCTGGTGGTCGAGGAAGGATCGAGAGTTTTCGGTGTTCAACGGTCTGCTTTAGGTTTTGCTATGCAGTTTTAGCTCATCTCCTTTACAAAGTATTCCAGTAGACGGATTTCAATCTATGTACCGGTATTCTCGAAGGAACAAATTAACTTTCTGCAAAATAGTCCACAATAGCCCCTTCTTGATACCTGATGCATCTATTATTAATTTCCCCTTGTAAGTCTTGCGGAGTACATTTTGTACTCACCTTGCATTCGTTGATAATATTTTCGTGCAGAGGAAACCACTCCCGCAGTGGATGGTTTCTACGTTGCGATCGACGCCGACATCGACTAGTCGCTGGTGATCCCGGGCAGTGGTCCTGCCCTGGGTTCAGCAGCTCGATTTGTCCTGCCGCCACTTTTGGCCCTACCCCTAGGCTTCTTAGCCAACTTAAACTTCCGCTGTGTAAATAACTTTTGTTGTGTATATGTTGTTAAGTTTCTGAACAACTAATATTATTGCAGTTTCAGCTGTAGAGTCTCTATTGTGATACTGGTTTGTTCTCCCCTGTATCGTGTACAATGCGTGTATGTTTGAAGTGCATGATGCAGGTAGGATTTCAGAGTCTTTAACATAGAGTTATTAAGTTTAATCACTCCTGTGAAGTGACTCTTCACTGAGAGGTTGGGAACTATATCGCCCTACTCTAGCCGCGCATTAATTTGCCGGGACGAGGTCAGGGTTGATGTTCTAGCTCAGTGGGAAAGAGTGAGGAGACCATATCACCCTACTGCTCTGTGCATTAATTTGCCAGAGTAAGCTTTGGGGTTGACATCTCGGGCTATTCGAAGCCATATCACTCCACTCCTCTGGGAATCGATACCCTAGAGTTGAGGTCGGGGTTAACGTTTCGACTTAGCGAGTGATTCCTCTTAAGACTCTGTTACGGAATCTGGGGTCCGGCACTTATGCGGCGGTAAGTCCATGCCGGATTGCGACAATGCTCGATTTACGCGGGGGATGTTTCTTCTAGCCATCCTGAGGCTTTTGAGTTGACTCGTGCGGGGGAGGCGGGGCCTCCTAGCGCACACGAGGAGGTTCAGGTGCTCGGCCCACGCGGGGGAGGTGGTTCCTCCTGGCCAACGCGAGGAGGCTTTTGACTCGACTCGTGCGGGGAAGATGGCGCTTCCCAGCGCATGCGAGGAGGTTTAGGTGCTCGGCCCGCGTGGGGGAGGTGGCTCCTCCCGGCCAACACGAGGAGGCTTTTGACTCGACTCGTGTAGAGGAGATGGGGCTTCCCAGCGCACACGAAAAGGTTTAGGTGCTCGGCCCGCGCGGGGGAAGTGGTTCCTCTCGGCCAACACGAGGAGGCATTTGACTCAACTCGTGCGGGGGAGATGGGGCTTCCCAGCGCACACGAGGAGGTTTAGGTGCTCGACTCGTGCGGGGGAGGTGGTTCCTCCCAGTCAACGCGAGGAGACTTTTTTTGAACGGTCATGCGATGTAGGCAAGTGGACTCTGGCGCTCACACCTGTCACGGCGGTTTCGTACGTGTATATATATGTCACGAGATGACTTTGGCATTTGTTACAAGGATACGAAAAGGTCGCGACAAGGCGACGCTCTTCGGGAAATCTAGTGACGGCCAACGCAGCAGCACATTGGAAGAATTTAAAGAGCGTAAGTAAATACTAGGACCGACGCAGCGGCCTTGGCCACGGTTGGCCTACAAAATGGGTGGGGTCTTCCCAAGCTCTCGACGGCCTCACACGTAGTATTTCTTCAAGTTGATGGTGTTCCAGCTGTGCTTCAGCTCTTCACCGTCGAGGGTCTTTAGCCGGAACGAAGTTGGGCGTGACTGGCTAACGATTTCGTACGGCCCTTCCCACTTGGAGCTCAGTTTTCCGTCGGCCTCGGGGTTTGCCTTCTTCTTCGGGACGAGGTCACCCACCTAGAGGGGACGGGGGCGAACGGCTTTGTTGTACGCCCTTGCCATGGATGCTTGATAGCGTTCAATGTTGAGTGTGGCATGCTGCCTCAGCGCATCAAGGCCGTCAAGAGAGGCTTTGCGGGTCTCGTCTTCGGGTGGCATTTCGGTGCGAGAGGAGCCCAGTTTGATTTCTTCGGGAGTGACGGCCTCGTCGCCGAAGAGCAGCTTGAACGGGGTGAAGCTAGTGGCTCTACTGGCAGCCGTGTGAGTTGACCACAGCACGTTGGGGAGCTTGTCCGCCCAGCGCCCTTTGGGGAGGTCGAAGAGGCGCGTGCGCATGCCGTGGAGGAGGATGCCGTTAACGCGCTCGACCGCACCGTTCGCCCAAGGGTTGGCCACGGAGGCAAAGTAGAGGTTGACGCCAAGTGAAATACAGAATTTGCGGAATGGCTCGGTGTCACGGCCCCAGAATCGCATATGACTAGGGGAACGAACTGTCGCCAAGGACCGAGGGCATCCGTCGACCGGGTGGCACGGTACCTGCGCCGTACGCACCACAGCGGAGGGACCCGACACCCGACCCACATACCATACGCGCCATACGTCGTATGTATCTATCACCGTGGGTCGAGCCGGCCGGAAGCGACTAGGCTTCCCAGAGCCACACACCATTCCAAGATCCATGTGAAGATCTAGAGTCGTTCACGAACGCTACCGTGCAGAGTAGAGTCGGAGGAGCCCGGCGGTTCTACCCACACCCTAACCTAGCTCGAAGCTAGTGGGTCGCTCGAAAGCCCGGTAGAACCCACCCACACCCTGCCTGGCCGGCACAGCATCACAGCCAGCGGGTCACTCAACCGAGTTCTCGCTCAACAAAGTAACACAAGGAACGGCCGTAGTCCTTCACGACTAACCCATATACTTCATATCATACACGCAGGGTATATGGGCAGTCTTGGGAAAACAACTTGTATATCACAACAAAACACTACGATATAACAGTAAGCTATTTGTCCACATCGGACTAAACATTACAGTAATTAAAGCATATCCGAGTACGGAGTTAAACACAGCGGAAAACAGTAAAGGTGTCCCACAGCGGCATGAAGGCCGCTGATTAGTAGTTTAACAAAATAGGTTCCCCGAACCGATCACCAACCAAGGAATAAAACCAAACACTAGACATCGTCGAAGAATTCCTCGACCGCTGGCTCACCTGCAATGATCTAGGAAACGCCCTAGGTGAGTACAAAGTACTCGCAAGACTTAATCGTGCTTGATTAGATGCCCTAAGCATACTAGTATAGCAGGAATTAAACATGATGCGTGAATATACGTTACAAGATCAAATTACATCAACCACTCTCACATCAAAATATGAATATGTCCTACAATCCAACATTTCCAAAATATCTCTACCAGGGGGGTGTGATGGCAACCACATGTCACATGTAAGTCTCAATGTACAATATGGGACACAACGGCCAAAATGGGGCACAACGGCCAAAATGGGGCACAACGGCCAAATATGTACATGGACAGGGTTCCATCACCACCACACCTCAAATTTTAATCTCTCGGACCGTCACCGGCAGCCGATCACCCTGAGTGTAGTAAGGGCCCTATCCCTTGGAGGTTGCAAGGCCCCAAGGGCCTCGAGTTACCTGCTACTACACCCCAGCATCACTGTCGCTAACGTCCACGTGTGACAAGAGTAGTTGTTCCGATGGAGTGACCTCCAGGTTGGTATCGCGACATAAACACTTCCAACGCCTCGTCGCAACATGCTCCTCCAGTGATACCAAGCTTATCCATCGGACACTTGCCCTTCGACTCTCACATCTCACTTAAATGGGTTCAAATATTTAATATCTCAATTGACTTCAACCACAACTGACATATCACCCAACAGACCCTAGCATGCTAGTTCGTAACCAAGATAACAATATTCATCATACGACGAGATAAACAGATATTGAGTAATAAAAGGGTGCAACAAGCTCTGCTTGCCTTCGTAGAACAGTTCCTGGTCTTGCGGGTAGTCGTGAGCTTGCGGGTCTCCTTCTTCGACGTCTAGTGCAGGAAATTCGAGTATTTGAAATAAGTGATAATGGAACCACCAGCATGTATGCATGAAGATAATGCAAAGGTTATATTGTTTAATAATATATCGACATTAGGGTTGATTAGTTGTCCTAAGCTATATGCGTGTTCAGATTCATGCGATTACAAATTAGGGTTTTAGAGGTAATTACTTATGGCGAAGTGGCATAAACATGCATGTCAATAATTGATTAGTATTCTGGACCAATTGACTAACGCAACTGAAATCAATTAAATTGGAGTTACGAGCAACTAGTTATGCACTTGTCGAGTTAGGGTTTGCGGGGTTCGACGAATAAAGGAGCTAACACCTACAATGTATCATGCATGTACTCTTACTGGGATTTTAGTGGTTCCATGTTATAGAACACCTCACAAGGGTTCCAGAAAGGTGCAATTTGTCGAGATCGGAGTTAGGGTTGAAAATCTAGGGTTTACGGGGCCTCGACGACCACTAAACTTCTACCCTAGATGACAGTGTGTGCATGTGCTCAACTTAAGATTTTGATTCAGCCATCTTGTAGAGTTTTTCACAAGGATTCCAAATATATAAAAATATTCAAATTTGGCCGAGTGGTTTAAAAGTTATGCAAGTTTGAATTTTCATTTGAAATCTGCCCTAGAAACAGTAACCCTAATTGCTAAAGTTACCCGAATCCCTCCCCCAGCAGACTCGGCAAATGCAACGCACACCCCAAGATTCCACCCGGGAACTCCACCCACTTAACCACGTCAGCAGCAGTGGGGGCCGCAGGTCAGTCGGTCAGCTACTCGGGGAACCAACCAGCAAACGCCACGCGGCCCCGTCTTCTCTCTCTCGCGCACTCTCTCTCTCTCTCGTGCTGGGCTGGCCGGAGCCGAGCTCCAGACGGCGGCGCCTCGCCGGAGGGCTCGCCGCCGGGCGCTCTGGTACTCGGTGGAGCTCGGGATAAGGGGCAAAAAGGGTCGAGGTCTCACCCTGAGCTCGTTTCTGTCCTTGGGGAAGACAGAGGAGGCCGGGAAGAAGGTCGACGACGGCGAGGTGACGACGGGAGCTTCGGTCGCCGGTGAAGGAGGGGGTTAGGGCTCAGATCTGCAGAGGGGAGTGCACAGAAGTGTTAGGGGAGGAGAGGGGTGTCTCTGGAGCTAGAAGATGCTGTCCGAGGCCCACTGGAGCAGCCACTGGAGCTCACCGGAGTTGGGGTGCCGGACTTGGGGACGAAGACAGTGGCTACGACTTCCTGGGCTCGGATCTGCAGAACAGGGTGGAGAGGGAGGTAAGGGAGAGTGAGAGGAAGCTCTGGGGAGAAAATTAGTAGCTCTAGCTCACTGAGGCACTGGGGATTGCTCGTCGGAGGTGAACGCCGGAGCTCGGGAAGAATGGATTTGGGCGCTGGAGTTTTAGGGTTAGGGTTTTCCGACCGGGGAGTGAGAGGGGAGGGGGGAGAACTATCGGGACCGGGGCTTTATAGGGCGGCGAGCGGCTCAGACCGGCTCTGCCGGGATCAGAGCACCGCCCCGCTCGGCCAGCCGGCGTCGGAGGCGTGGCCGAAGGGGCCTGACACGCGGGCCCGGGCGACACGGCAGAGGAGGGAGCTGACAGGGGGGACCCGCCCTGTCAGCGAGAGGGGAGATGCGCGCGGGCGCACGAGGGGAAGTGGGCCGGCCAGCTGGGCCGGCCGAGCAGGCCTGTTAGGTTTAGGTCCGAGTAGGTTAGGTTTAATTCTTTTTCTTTTTCTTTTATCCTGATTCTTCCCCACGACATTTTATGTGTAAATATTTCTCCAAATTAGCTGAAATTTTTATCAGGCCCTTATGATATTATTCTTGAGTTGCTGTAGAAATTTGAACTCAATTGGGGTTGGTTTGAATAGGGTTCTAGTTCAACTTGAGGGTTTAACCTAATTCGGCAATTTGAACTAGGGCTAAGGCCTAGGGTTCTCCAAAATTTATAAAATTTGGTAGGGGGCTAATATTGACCATTTCATGCCCATTTCCAAAAATTGAGGCAATTTGATCCACCCTAGTTTGCTCATTTCCTAAACCCTAATTTCTCGACACTGAGGGTTTGTCCTCGGATAATTCAATCAGGCTATGATTTCATGTGGGTTTTGGACAATTCTTAGGAGATGACTGTCGGGAAAGTTGAAAAAGGTTGAAAGGGGGATGCACTGGTGGGACCCACTGGACCCACCCCCTTATTAGGGCTTTTATCGAGGTTCGATACTTCAAATAAATTGATTGGTGTTAATTTCCACAAATTGAGTTTTCAAGGATGAGATATGCACATATTCTATAGTTTCAATTACATTGATTGGTGTTTGCAATCATTCCCACCGGGGATGAAATATTTACGTATTCGACAATACATCAACACATTGTTTCAAAAGTTTACAAGTGTGGGGTGGAGGGGATGCCATGTATACATGAATGCAAATAAACCCTAATCGAGAGTTGGGACCTTACACTCGGCGTCGAATTGGGTGCCGTTGTCGACCATGATCTCGCGTGGGACGCCGAAGCGACATATCAAATTCTTCCATATGAACTTCTGCACAGAGGCGGAGGTGATCTTGATGAGTGGTTCTGCCTCTACCCACTTGGAGAAATAGTCGACTGCCACAACTACAAACTTGGCGCCATGGCTCGTGGTCCTGAACAGGCCAACCAGGTCGACACCCCAGCGTGCGAGTGGCCACGAAGGTGGGATGGGCTGTAGGTCGTGTGCCGGAAGGTTCGTGCCTCGTCCCATCCATTGGCATGCTGGGCATAGTTTCACCAAGTCTTGCGCGTCGTGTAGCGCCGTTGGCCAATAGAAGCCTTGACGGAAAGCTTTGGAGACTAGGGCGCGTGGAGCGAGGTGGGATCCGCACAGTCCCTCGTGTATGTCGCGCACCAGCTCGGCTCCTTCCTCCTTCACAATACACTTGAGATACGGCGCGCATACACCACGTTTGTACAGGGAGCCTTGGTGGATGACAAAGCCCCTCGCACACGCCTTGAGCCAGTGAGCTTTGACGTGATCTTCAGGCTCGGTCTCATCAACGAGGTACCGCATGATGGGCGTCCTCCAGTCCTGTGGGGTTATGATGTTCACCTCCGGCAGCCCTTTCATCGCAGGGGCCGTGAGTACCTCGTAGAAGGCGCCAGGCGGCATGCCCACGGAAGTACTTGCCGCTCGGGCCAGCATGTCCGCCTCCACATTCTCGCCTCGTGGGATGGAGCGAACAGTGAAGCCCGAGAAGTGCTTCTCCATCGCTCGCGCCATGGCCAAGTACTTGATCATTTCTGACTCTTTTGCTTGATAGCTCTTGTCGACGTGTCAAGCGATGAGCTAGGAGTCGCTCTTGACCAACACTGGCCGGGCTCCCACAGCGCGCGCCTTCCGCAAGCTGAGTAGCAAGGCCTCGTATTCGGTGATGTTGTTGGTAGCCTTGAACTCCAGTCGGGCGGCGAAGGACGTGCGTGCTCCATCCGGTGACTCGAGGACTGCCCCTGCGCCCGTGCCATCGACGCACCATGAGCCGTTTGCACAGACGGCCCATGCTGGCTCAGCGTGCCCTAGGGGCACTGGGTGCTCAAAAGTGACCCATTCTGCCACGAAGTCCGCGAAGGCCTAGGACTTGATCGCCGTACGAAGGAGGAACTCGATGGTGAACTGTGCGAGCTCCGTTGCCCACTTCCTGATGCGTCCCAAGGCTTCCTTATTGCGAAGCATCTCGCCAATGGGGTAAGAGGATGACACTCGGATGGAGTGTGCCTGGAAGTAATGCCGGAGCTTCCTTGACACCATAAAGAGGATGTAGGCGAGCTTCTCTAGCTCGGTGTAGCGCACTCTCGCGCCTTGGAGCGATTCAGAGACGTAATAAACCGGGTGCTGCGTGCGGTCTTTTTCCTTAACAAGCACCGCACTCACAGCCCTTGGCGTCGCGGCCAAGTATAGGAGCGGGCCCTCTCCTGGGGTCGGGCTTTGTAGCAGGGGGGCGAAGTCAGGTATGCCTTGAGTTCATCGAACGCGTGCTGACTATCAGCTCCGCATTCGAAGCTGGATGAGCCCCTAAGGGCTTTGAAGAATGGCAGTCCCTTCTCGGCAGACCGGGACACAAACCTTCCTAGCGCGGCTAGGCGTCCTGTGAGTTTTTGCACTTCCTTCACGTTCTGGGGCGGAGGCATGTCCAACACGGCTTTGATCTTGGTCGGGTTGGCTTCGATTCCCCTCTTGGAGACCAGGAAGCCTAGCAGCTTGCCGGCTTGCACTCCGAACACGCACTTCTCAGGGTTGAGCTTCATCCCTGCCGCGCGGAGGTTACTGAACATTTCTTCCAAGTCTTGTGCGTGAGAGCATGCGAGGGTGCTCTTGACGACTACGTCGTCCACATAGGCCTCGACGTTATGCCCCACCTGGGCGAGAAGCGCCTTCTGCACCAGGCGGGCAAATGATGCTCCAGCATTCTTCAAGCCGAACGCCATGCGTACGTAGCAGAAAGTCCCAGACGGTGTGATGAAGCTCGTTCTTTCCTCGTCATCCTTGGCCATCCAGACTTGGTGGTACCCTGAGAATGCGACCAGGAAGCTCATGAGCTCACAGCCGGATGTGGCATCGACGAGTTGGTTGATGTGCGGGAGCGGGAACTCGTCCTTTCGACATGCCTTATTGAGGCTGGTGTAGTCGACGCACAGGCGCCACTTGCCATTGGCTTTCTTCACAAGCACAGGGTTGGCGAGCCACTTGGGGTGCAAGACTTCTCGAATGACTCCGGCTTTTAGAAGCTCATTGACTTGTTCGCGGGCCGCCTGCTGGCGTTCGGCACACATCTTCCTCATCCTTTGCTTCACGGGGCGGGCGTCTGGGCGGACGTACAACTTATGCTCGATGATCTCCCGCGGGACGCCTGGGAGATCCTCGTGTTCCCAAGCAAAGATGTCGGCGTTGTCCCGGAGGACCTTGAGGACCTCTTCAGACACCTCCGGAGCAAGATCTGCCCCGAGGAGCGCGGTCTTACCCGGAGCATCGTCGCGTAGGGGAACGGTACGCGTCTCTCCATCCGGCTTCGGCTTCGGGGTCCATCACCCTGCGCCCGGCAAGGGGTGAGCCCCTGGCCCCATCGGGCCTTCTTTTAACTACACGTTGTGGACGTAGCAGTTGACGGCTTGTGCTCGTTCGTCGATCCTCCGGGACAGGTTTTGATCTCCACGCACCGTGATGACGCCTCACGGCGCTGGAACCTTCATGCACAGGTATGCGTGGTGGGGTATAGCGCCGAACTTGTTAAGGGACACCCGTCCCATGATGATGTTGTACTGGTACGGCAGGTCAACAACGTCAAAAGTGATGTTTTCGGTGCGGGAGCAATCACCCGATCCGAACGTGACGGGGAGCTCGATGCGTCCCATGGCGGCGATTGGCTCGCCTCCAAAGCCCAGCAAGGGGATGCCTGGGGCTCGGAGGAATGATGACGGTATCCCCATCTCTTTGAAGGTTGACAAGAACATGATGTCTGCAGAGCTCCCCCCGTCGACGAAAACACGATGCACCTCCGCATCCGAGATCGTTGCGGTTATGACAAGGGCATCATGATGAGGGAGGGTGATTCCTACGGCATCTTCAGGTCCAAAGGTCATGGGCGTGGACGCCCAATCGGGGAGCTCGGTGGGCGGAAATGAGGCGATGTGGCTTATCTGGCGGGCATACGCGCGTCTTTGGTGCTTGGACAGGAAGGTGTGCGCGTTGCCTCCTATGATGGCGTGGATGACGCGGTGCGGGTTGATCACTTGTGCTGGAGCCGCACCCTGGGGAAGGGGGCGGTGGCGGTGGCAGCTGAAGGCGTGGCTCCCTTGGAGCGGGAGGCCGTGCTAGGGGTTGAGCATTGCCCGTCGGTCTTGGACGAAGCTGCTCGCGCGCCCTCTGGATCACGTCGCATTCGGCGATGGAGTGGTTGTATGACTGGTGTAGCTCACAGAACTTCCTCGTCTGGTTGCTGCTCCCGGTCGCATATTGATGGCTTTGGCGGCCACGGTTGCCCCGTCCTCCACCACGATTGTTGTTTCGCTCACCTCCGTGGAGGTCCCGACGCATGGGGTCGTGGTCCTTGGGGCGTTCACAGCCCCGTGCTTGGTCACGGTCGTTGTCATGCCTGGGATGGGCGGGGGGCCGCTCATCGTACCCGTCCACTTGGTGCACGCCGTGATGGCGTGGCTGAGGATCATCATGAGTTGCCTTGGGCTACCTGGCGGCTGCCAGCGCCTTGTTTCGTAGCTGGAGTTCTCCTTCTTCTTGAAGCGCTTATCTCTCCATGGTGTCGTACAACTTTTGGATGGTGGTTGGCGGGCTCCGGTCCAGCTTGGCGCACAGGGTTCGGTTCCAGATGGACCTATGCACGGCGGAGCACACGCTTTCGTCGGTGATGCTGCGTATCTGACATTGCACGTTGGCGAAGTGCTTGTGAAATGCTTGGATGGTTTCCCGCGGTCCTTGGACCAGCGCGTAGAGATCCGCAGCTGTCACGGCCTTGGTCTTGTTTCCCTGGAAGCGCGAGTGCAGCAGCTGGCGGAGTTACTCCCAGGAGTATACCGAGCCGGCGGAGAGCGTGAGGTGCCACGACCGTGTTATCCCGGAGAGCTTGAGGAGGAGGCTCTTCGCCATGGTGGCTTCATTCCCTCCCGCCGCAGATACGGCGGCCTCGTACACGCGGGTGAACTCGGCCGGGTCAGCGTCACCTGCGTAGCTCGGGAGGTCCACGACACGGAACTTGTGTGGCCACGGCTTTGCTTCGAGCCCGGGGCTGAGGGGACTTCGGTCGTCAGTGATGTTGATGACCTCGTGCCTCGCAGTGCACGTAGTTGGTGTGGCGACGTACTCGCGGGTGTCTTCGTCGGCGTCCAGGATGGCATCCGTCTCGCGTAGGGCGGCGAGGGCCGCCTCGCGTTTTCGCCAAATTTTCATTCGCAGTGCTTCCGCTTCCAAGGTTCCCGGCGGGGTCGCAGGTCTCGCACGCGTAACTATCTCCTGTAGTTGTCATCGCTATTTCTCGGTGACCTGCGGGTTTGCTTGGACTTGCTCCAGTGCCGCTGCGCATCCTAGTGCTTGCTGATTGCGAAGGGCGTCAGCCAGTGACGTCGCGGTGTCGGGGGCCGGGCTTGCCGTGTCCACCGCCGCTGCTTGCCGTGTGTGTGCTTCGGTGGCTTCGCATAAGAGCGCCTCCATGCACAGGCCATTGGCTTTGAGCGCTTCCAGCCCGGCCTGCAGCTCCTCCGCCTTCCGGTTTGCTTCCGCAGCTTGCCGCCTTAGGGCCTCAATTTCCACCTTGTTGGCAACCTGGGCGGAGGCTTCTGAGCCGACTACCTGTGCGTCGGTGGAGGGGTTGGGTGCGGCGTCTGCTTCGCACACCTCGGTACACGCCGTCCTTCGGGTCGTCGCTCTCGCGCTCGTCGTGGCGGCGGCCACTGCCTTCCGCTTCGTTCCTCCTCGCTTCTTGGGTGGCATGGCTCGATTGTCCTGCGGGTTGATGGTGGCGTCTTCGCGCTCCCGATGGTGGCTACGGTCTTCGTCACACGGCTTCTTGCTAGCTTCCCACAGACAGCGCCAACTGTCGTAGCAACGAGGCTAGACAATGAACTTGTGGCACCCCCACACGGCTTCGCGGACCTATGAGGGTTGATTGGGAAACTACATCGCGGAGACACCGCAGTCGCGCACGCGGGTCGCACGGCGCGAAGACACCCGAACCGGCTAAGTGCCACGAACTAGAGGGGAGGGGGAGCAAATGAGCTTTTATTCAGAATTTTTGGATCCCCCCAAATGAAAGGGGTGTCCCTCTATTTATAGGGAGAATGGAGGGGTAGGGGAGATTACAGGAATGCCCTCAGGCGTTTTACAGTCATGCCCCTAGATGTACTAACGCCCCTGGGGCACGTAGGTCTTTTCCTTCGAGAATATTTCGGGGATATCCCGTGGGTCCCGCCCGTCATGCACGGACTTATCGCTGTCACGGTCTCGGCGTGGTGCGGTCTTGGCGTGGCGACGAGGTGGGTGTTGTTGCGGAGTCGGCATTGAACGGTCTTGGTGTCGCGACGAGGTTGGAATTGCCATGGAGTCGGCATTGAGCGGTCTTGGCGTCGCGACGAGGTTGGAGTTATCGCGGAGTCGGCATTGGGCGGTCTTGGCATCGCGACGAGGTCGGTGCTGCGCTGATCTCCTCTAAGTACGAAAAACATTGAAACCGGGTAGTGCGGGGACCCCTTCCCCAACAATGCCTTTCTTTCTGAAAAGAGTAATCTCTCCCGAAACCATTTTATTTCCACCTTCCTGATGCCAAAACTGTACTTCCTGAATACGCAGTCGACATTACCCCTTTTCTCTGCCGGAAGACATTCAAATCTCCATTTCTCCCCCGACAAAACCTCGATCATCCATTTCTCCTCCGTTATAACTCTGATTAACTCCATTCATTCTCCTATATTCATCTAAATTTAAAAACTACCCAACAATACAATTTTAACAATTTTTGAAATTTATTTGAATTTAATGCAAATTTGAGCGTGTGATTTCTCTTTTCATAGACCTCAAAATGGTATAGTTCATATAAAATCAAATCCAACATTTTTAGTTAGATTTTTGAAATAAAAACTTTTTATAGTAAAACAGTGAAGCATATAAAATCCTTTACTAATTCCTTATCATCCAAAACATTCTAAATAAATTTCTAAAATCTTTTGTAATTATTTCCTGTCATATTTTTTCAAATGAAGTTAGATCTTAAAATATTTTCATATAAAAAGAATGAAAATCAAAGAAACCTTATCTTTTCAAAATACCTTAAATTTAATATCTTAGACCATATTAATCCAAATCACCTCATTTAAATTTGTAAAACTTTCCAAAACTAGAACCTACGTAGACATGTCATTTGTGTGTGAGTTGGATTTTAATAGGATTTTGATTTGGATTTATTTGGAGATTGTGCTTATCTTCGACGCCTTTTGATGTATAGTTTCCGACGTTGCGACGAGTCGCAAGGAGGACTCCGAGCTTTTGCAACACTAAGACCAAGGCTAATACTTGCCAAGTGAGCTCCCACTTTGATCATGTTGAACTCTATATGTGCAAATATAATTACTTTGGTTGCAAATGTGCGTGCTTAATTTATTACAAAGTGCTATTTTATGTTAGATCTAGTTATGTCCTAATATTGCATGTGACATAACCTTGATAATTCTTGACCTAGAACCTTGTTACCCTAGGACTAATACCCACTAGTCATGGTAGTGCTAGTGGTAATTTAGGTACAAACATATGGATATACCATGGCTTAGACCTGCAATAGAAAAAAACTAGTTTTAATAGAAAGTTGTAGATCACTTGAAACTCTTGTGGGATAAATCCTTGGAAGACATTTATTTTCTAATGAATATTTTTGAAATGCTTTATGGAAAAAATTTAGAAACAATAAAGGGAGATGTTTTAGATTCAAGTGAGAAAAATAACTGTATTTTGGAAATATGGTTGTAACATGTTGTTACATGGCTTTGGTGTTGTGATGTGGAGTCTTGCAAAGGACCAAACCTTAGTGCCGTTCACCCAAGTTCATATCATGTGTCCACATGCCCTAATGGGAAGGGCTTGACCCATTACTCTTTTCAGTACTGGCTTATGAATCTGTAGGAAATAGGTGATATATGTGCAAAATGGAGTTGTAGCTTCTTTTGAGAGGTTTCCCATTATAGCGAAGGGAAATGCTCAACACAAAGGTGGGAACCCCACCCTAATTGTGTCATTATAGCGAGTACAATCTAGAGGTGGGTTAAGTCCATATGGAAAGTTCATCGCTAGGACTAAATGGAGGAAAAATCTCGTTGTGATAACCCTGCCGACATACCTAGTGAAGCATGCTCACTGGATCCTGGCAGCAAGAGGGACTCCCATGTTGTGGAAAAAGTTGTACAACCTTTGCAGTAAGGCTGTGTTTGGGAGAGCTCCACTCCACAAATTCACTAGTGGAGCAGGTGGAGTTGTCCCAAACGTCTAAACTCCATGAATTTATTGGAGCAGAGCAATTTGGTAGAGCAGTGCAAATTGGTGGAGCAGGGAAAATGCTGCTTCGCCCAGCTCCACGTCTCCCCCGCGACCCATGATACAGATCTGCCACTGGAGTTGAGAGAAAATTACCCGCATTTGCCACTGACCTACACCCCCACCCAAATCCCCCCCCTCTCCAGATCTCCCGATCCAGGGGCTACCGCCGCCTCTTCTCCTCCTCCTCTCCCTGGATCCGCCGCCAGCCTCCCTCTCCGCCGCCGGCCTCCCTCACTGCCGCCTCCTCCGCTGATCCCTCTCCGCCGTCGGCCTCCCTCTCCGCCGCCTCCTCTGCTGCTCCCTCTCCGCCGCCGGCCTCCCTCTTTGCCGCCTCCTCCGGCGCCTCCTCTCCCTGGTCCGCAGCTGCTCGGGTCGGCCCCGAGGCCTCCTTCGCCACCTGTAGGCACGCCGCCGCTGGCCTCCCTCCAAGGTAGGAACGGAAGATTAGTGCTTGCTTGTGCTGTGTTCAATTTTTGTGCAGTGGAAGATTGTGCAATGGAAGATGGTGATTGTGCAATGGAAGATGGTGCTTGTGCTCTGTTCTCTACTGCTGATGTGCTTGCTTGTGCTGTGTTCAATTTTTGTGCAGTGGAAGATTGTATAATGTGTTCAATTTTTGTGCAGTGGAAGATTGTATAGTGTATGGGTGATTTGTACAGTAATTAGCCGTTATTTTGGTACTGTAAAATAACTAGCATGTGAGATTTTATTTCGGGAAATCTTGTTAGCTCTTTCCATGTTACATACAGTGCCCAGTATTGCTTACACTTGTTCTGTTGGGTGGTTCTATGGATACCTTCCGTAACGAGCTCGCGACCAATATTTCCCTATCTTGGTGATCAAGAGAATGCCACAATTTTTTTGATGAACAAATATTTTTTATCTTATGATTATTGGACTGAGTCATGAACCTATACAAACTTGTTTGGATATTTCATTACTGACAATGTTGATCGTATCATTTTATTGATCGTTGAGCTAAACGTGGACCTTTCCACGTTAATCGTTGTGTTGATCACGCAATTAGCTCGGACTACACGTGCATGCTCAATTTTAAAATGAAGTGATGGTTTGTGAGCTCAGTTCGCCTTGCCAATGGCAAAAAAAAATTCAAAAGAAATATATGAGTTCACGTCATGTTCAGATACAAAAAAATTAAGCCACCGTCCAAATATCTTTGCATGGCATCACGTATAAAAGAAAAATAGGAGTTCACATCATGTCACTTTGCATGATAAATCAATGTGTCAATTCATTAAAACTACCTATGCTGTCCAAATGAACCAAAAGGGCACTCTAGTCTATTCACAACAATCTCCCTTAATCAAATCTGGAGCTATTTTGATCCTCCCAAACACTTTTCTACAGCTCCAGAGTAGGGAGGTGGAGTGGAGCAGGGAGATGGAGTAGAGCTGAGATGGAGTGGAGCTCTCCCAAACACAACCTAACAATCTATTTGAATAGCTGCGTCTATGGTCATGGACACAACTTAGTTATGTCACATATTGGTTAGACCATGTTTTCAAAAGTTTGAAAACGTGGGACATGGGACGAAGGACGTGGAGCATAAATTGCCCGTGGTGTACAATATGAGCTAAGAGGAAGGTAGCAGGAGGTACCGTAGTTGGAGCTATTGTCCTAAGAAGTTTCATTATCATATTTGTTGAAGAATTATGTCCTTATTTCTCAAATGCTTGCCCAATTATTCTATGTACTTTGAATTAAAAACTTTGCTTTCCACACAATATGCAACCTAGGATAGAGCTTCTTCTTGAACAAAGCCTAGTATATATATCTGTTATCCTCACCTTGTGGGATGCTTGCGAGTACATCCATTGTACTCACCTGGCTTGTTTATTTGGCCAGATGAATAAGTGCTTCTCTGAAGATGACCTCAATAGGTTGCCTGCGGGTATTGCATACCGATGGGTCTACACCATCACTTTATTTTCTGCTATAGATTTTTAGACAGTTGGCTATAAATGTAAGTTTCTCGACCATGAAGGTCTACCAGTGTATTAGACTTTGATAAGTACGTATATGAAAATGGTATTCAAATTAACTTGTGTGTATTGGCTACTGATCATGGACCAGTACGGAAAATACAGGAGTTAACAGGTCATTATAACCAGGTACGCCACAAGCCCCTGACTAGAGGTCTAGTCACGGACTACGGCGAGCTCATGAGGAGGATGAGGCAAAAGAAGAAGCTGGTCATCTACTTTGGCCAGCTGACCCCTTGGGCCATTTAGGCCCTCCTCATGTCTTAGCTATCTTACTTTCTTGCACTATATTTCCTTTTATGTAAAAAGTATTATGCTAAAAAAATCAAATAAAGTCCATCTTTATGTTTAATTGCATGTCATAATTTTTCATGACGTGTCAATTAAAATAGCCGAATTAAATCATGTCATTTGACGGGTCCAATTGGACAGTTATCGATAGATGAAGTGATCGCACAACCGACTCACTTCACAAACATGGTAGTCGAAGGTTACTTGAAATGAGCCTTTAAATAGAGATGGTAGTGAACTCAATCATGCTAATTCTCTCATTCCCCCTCCCACACTTCACTTTCATGAATATGGACATGCAGAAGGCTAAGGATCTCGAGTTTGAGCGCTTGGAACTACTTCAGGGAGCCAACCGGATGGAGAAGGAGATCTACAGCTTCAAGTTGAAGCTCAAGGAGTTCAACAATAGCCAGAGAAAACCCAAGGAGATCCTTGAGCTCCTCTACCCTGGAGGTGATGAAGCCTTAGAATGCCTTAGACAAGCTCCCGACAAAACAAGTCAAGGAGGTCCTCCCCAATCGCAAGGTTGGCCAGGAAGGTGTCCACTTCATGTTCTACTGCCGGTACCACCATGTCAACCCCTATAGTGGTCATGCAAAAGGAGTCCTAAATGAGGTGACAGTTACGAACGAGGGCGGTGGTCATAGCATGGCAGGTGTGGTGCTCAGTCAAGTCATATTTTTTGCTAAGGTGTTGCTAGGAGACCAAGGGAACTCCGTGCGACACTTCTCCCATAGGGATATCTTCACTCAAGAAACCCTTGTGATGAATGTGGAGGAGTTCGAGCCCTAGAGGCAATAATAAAGTTGTTATTATTCTATTTTCATGTTCATGATTAAGTTTATGTTCTATGCTAGAATTGCATTGGTTCTTGAATATGAGATTCAGAGGAAAATCTAATTGCATGTGTGGAATAATAAACACCATTCAGGTCCCTAGTCAGGCCTCTGGACTAGCTCATGTATTGTTGATGGTCTTGTTTTCCTGATCATGGGCATTGTTAATGTAACAAGGATGCCGGCAATAATGGGAACACATTGTTAGGGTAACAATAGTGTTGGATAGACCCCCTTATGAGATACTGCGAGATCACGTTGTCAGTATGTTATCGATATCTTCTCATAATGTGTTAACATTTACTTGCGTCCTTAGACCATGAGAATATCGTCGACCCGGATACCGGATGGTTGCTTTGGGGTCATCAAACGTTACTCCGTACCTGGGTAATTACAAAGGTGACTTTCAGGTACACCAGAAAGTATATCGTGGTTCTAGATATGTCAAGACTGTGATTTGCCCATCCAGCGATGGAGAGATACACTCTGGGCCCACTCGGTATTACGGTGTCCAGCATCGCCTGGCCAGGTATTGTGACTAAAAGGTTAGTCACGGGGATACCGGAATACGAAAATGAGAAAAGAGTACAAACCGGTAACGAGGATAACTAGGTATAGTGATCAAGGAGTTGATCACAGGGATACCATAAAAGTCTCGTCTCGGGTTGTGTAATGTATCGTAAGGCAAAAGGATGATATGCGGTAATATGAGGTTCGCTCGATAAAGATCTTCGATGATATGTGGGAGTCGTTATGGGTGTCCAGATCCCGCTGACGATTATTGACCGGAAGGTGTTCCGGACATGTCCACATATATTCGAACCTATAAGGTCACACGCTTAACGTTTTAGCGACATTTAGGAATGCTACGATTTATGGAGAACGAGAGAGAAGGGTTCCGAAAGTGTTTCGGATGATCTGGAAAGTGTTCCGAGAGGTCCCGGATGGTTCCGGTGATGTCTGAAAGTGTTCCGGAAAGTATCGGAAGGTTCTAGAAGGTTCTAGAATATGGTAGAAGCTTCTGGAAGGTTCGAAAGGTCCCGGAATATTCCGGAAGGTTCTGAAAGACTCCTACTGGACTACAACCCCCTTTTATTGGGGGGCAAAGCAGCCCTAGCCCCTTGGCCGAAACCCTAGGCAGCCGCCACCTCTAGATTGGCCGCAGCCTCCTCTTTCTCTCTCTTCTAGATTGGATCTAGTACAGCTGCCGTTGCGCTGCTGCTTCTTCTTCTCGTAGATCCCCGCTGTTCTTGTGTACTGGTCCACACATTACCGCGGTGTCGCTGATCCGATACGCGTGGATACCTCGGAGACGTCATACACTTCGGCGTTCGATCGGGGGAAACTATTCACGAGGAGATCACTCTTGCGGCTGGGAGGTATAACCTAGCTGCAGAAGTCTGCGGACTTCATCGACATCGTCAACTTCTCCGCTGCATTGACGTGATCGGCGAAGGTATGATATCGTTGCCTGCACCTCGATAGTGGATCTTGGTCTGGTTCTTGTACGGTAAATTTTTGTTTTGCGTAGCACGTTCCCCAACATGTGTCCCTAGTGCAGAGTTCCAACAACCTCACTTGAAGGAGGAGGTCAAAAAGCTACTCGGCCAAGTCCAGCCCTTCAAGTCTGTCATAGTGGTCCTCCTTGGAGAAGGTCTGAGGTGGAGTTAGCCAAGTGAGGCCCATCCCGCGGATCTCCAACTTAGGTGGACTTTGTCTTTCCAAGCAATTTTTGTAAATTATTTAGAGTATGTACAAAACCCAGACTCATTTGTAATGAAAAGTCTTAGCTCTATCTTTATTCGAAGGAAATTTCTCTTTAAATAGGACTTTGGGGGTGAAAAAGGATAGGAAATAACAGAAGTTCAGAGAGTAAATAGGGAAAAAGTGCTTCCACAAGAAACTGACCCGGTCCACGGTCCATTAACACGCTTGTACACACTCGTGGCTCGAGTACGAGTGCGAATAAATGGCGTGTAGATATAAGTAACCACACTTTTTCACCATCCTCTCTCTGACTCACTTTCCCCATATTTTCATCCTCTTCCTCTTCCAAGTTCCCTATGGCAAGGAGAAGAAAAACCTTCTCCATACACGAAACCGTAGCTATGATCTCATGGCGCTCTAGAGCAAGTCATCGTTGACCGAGAAATTGGTGGTGCTCGTGGTGTAGGAAGTCCTTCCTCCTTATTATGAGTTGGATCGGGCTGCTCCC